>PVHP010033045.1:0-19817 GCA_004024765.1 Zapus hudsonius | reverse complement strand
GTTGTGGTCAGGAGTCATAATGTTCTCTCTCTGCAATTCTGTATGAGCTTCTTCCACCTCCTTTCCAGTTTCGTGTTCCATAATGGGACTAGCGGCCCTGATTTGGGAAGTTGCGTTTTTCCTTTGGCTTCTGCCCATGCCCAGATAGAGAAGTGGGGGTCAGTGGTCCCGAAGCTGATGAGAGGCTGGGCGGCCCCAACTTGGGCCTGTATTGCAGACAGACCCCCAACCTCCATGGAGAGACACTCTTTCCCCTCTCAGAAGGTGGAGGGTACCGCCTCTGAGGACCGGCTGCTCCCACAGGAAAGCCTCTCAGTTGGCGCCAAGTACCAGGAATCTGCCATGAGGGGATAAAGGTAGAGCCTGAGGTGCAGAGGAAGGGCACAGCTGCTGGCTCCCCTGCAGAGCCGAGAGCTGCCGGGAACCTGCAGAGGTTCTGAAGCTGAGGAGAGGCTGGGTGGCCCCAAACCTCCCCTCTCAGAAGGTGGGGAAGACCGCCTCTGAGGACCGGCAGCACCCGCGGGGAAGCCTCTCAATTGGCGCCAGGGATCTGAACCTGCGCGAGGGGACAGAGGCTTGAGCCCTGGGTGCACTAAGCCCAGCCCGTTCTGTGCTCCCCTGTAGAGCGGAGAACTGCCGGGAACCGCAGCGGTTTTGAAGCTGAGGGGCGGCTGGGCGGCCCCAAACTTGGGCCTGTATTGCAGACAGACCCCAAACCTCCGCGGAGAGACACTCCCTCCCTTGTCTGAAGGTGGAGGGGACCGCCTCTGAGGACCGGCTCCTATGGGGAAGCCTCTCAATTGGCGCCAGGGGATCTGAACCCGTGCGAGGAGACAAAGGCTTGCGCCCTGGCTACACTAGGTCCAGCCCACTCTGTGTTCTCCTGCAGAGCTGAGATCTGCTGGGGAACCCTGCTGTGGACCCCAAGCCGATGCCGAGGAGAGGCCGGGTGCCCGGGTCTCAGTCCTGCAATGAAACCTCTGCGGAGAGCTTGGAATCTGCCCCAGGGGATAATGGCGGGAGCTAGTGGGGGGGGCTTGGCCCTCTGCTCCACAGGGGAACAGAGAGCTGCTCACGAACCCCGTCTGCTCAGCCCAGGGGTTTGGGAGGGAGGGAGAGTCCGAACTCGGGTTCGGCCGGTGTCCAAAGCCTGGATACCAGTTGAAGGGGTCAAACCTTTCCGGAGTGTCCTGGCGACGTTGTTACTCGGTCACCATCTTGCTCCGCCCCCCCCCCGAAGATTTTTTCTATATGCTCTTTATGCAGTGAAATATAAATTTAATGACTCCCAGAACATCACCTTTTTATTTGTCTTTAAAATCCTTCATTTTTACTCTTCTATATATATAATTTTTTACCTTTATTATCCAAAATTAGATACATTGTATGAGCAAACATTATGTTGGTATTCCCACTTCCCTCCTCACTGTCCTGAATCCACTTGATATCCCCCTACGTGGGCATACTGAATCAATCTATGGGGAAGGGGGTTATGGATAGCACAGGAAGCAGCCAGGTTCCCTCCCTCTCATTTGTGTGTTGTGGATGAGGGGGACAATGTCTTTGGATATTCTCCCCCACCATGGCTCTTACATTCTTTCTGCCTCCTCTTCTGTTCAGTTCCTTGAGTCATGGTAGGTGAGTTTTAAGTCTGCTTTATTGTTGAGACCTTAAGCGTCTCTGTGCTTCTACTTTAAGTTGTGTTGTTGCTGTCTGTCTTGCTGACTTATCCTGGGTTGACTGCTTGGCTATGGTTATAGGTCTCTTGCTTATCCCACCACTCTCTCAAAGGTTTCATTTGGGGCCTACGTGATAGGCCTGGGGTAGTTCATCTCTTGCTGGAATGTCAGCCCTTAGCCTGTGGCTCATTGGTGAAGTTGGAATGACTATGGCTCTCTCATAGCCTTCTGAAAAATGCAAACAGAATCTCCATTAGAGAGTGAGATCAGTATAGGTTAAATGAAATACACATTTCTTTCTTGGCAAGATTCTATTGAGATTAGCTTCTCTGTATTTCCCCGGTAACGGGGATTTCTCTTTGGAGCCCAAGCTTTTGGTTTCTGTAGAATTTTGCCGAGTCCCATTTCCAGTTAAGGGTTCCTTGTCCAATGGATTTCCAATGTGGAATGTGTCCAATGTGGATTTCTTGGCCAATTTAAACGTTGTTGATTACATGCCCCTCCCCCCCCAGTTTTGGCGCTTCTATTGCACAAGTGATCACTTCTTGGCTGGCTGATGTCTCCCAGAAGGAAGTGTGTTCAGCCTTCTCCTGGCAACAGTCTTCATTTTATATGAGTGGTCTCTGCTTTCTCTGAATATCATTGACCAATTTCCCCTGGTAGCTTATGCAGCGCCTTCCAGCACTGCATGTGCTAGCTTCTGGGGGCTGGTTACTATTCTGTATCTCACAGAATCTCTTGGTGTTGTTCAACATCTTTCTGTGGTTTCTTCAGCAATAGAAGCCAAATACCTTTGGCTTGGAGTTGGTATTCAAGAGCTTTGAAAGAATCCTGTCTTGTTTTGGGGACCTCATAGGTCTCTTTAATCAACAGCTCAGTGTGAGAAGGAACCAATGACTGGGACAGGGGATTGTAGGTCTGATCAATATTTCGTGGGGTGCAACTGTGATTGTTGGATTTTTTTATGATTGCCATCTGACTGGAGTAAAGTGGAATCTCATTGTAGTTTTGATTTGCATTTCCCTGATGATTAAGGATGATGAGCACTTTCTTAAGTGAGAATAAACTATTTGTGTTTCTTCCTCTGTGAATTCTCTGTTGAGATCAATGCCCCATTTTTTAAAAAATATTTTATTTATTCATTTTCAAGCAGAGAGAGAGAGAGAGAGAGAGAGAGAGAGAGAGAGAGCACCAGGGCCACCACCTTGTGGGTCTGGCTTATGTGGGACCTGGGGAATTGAACCCAGGGCCTTAGGCACTAGAGGCAAGTGCCTTAACCGCTGAGCCATCTCTCCAGCCCAATGCCCCATTTTTTGAAGGGACTGTTTGATTTTTTTGTTATATATGTTTTTTTAGTTCTTTGTAAGTTCTGGATATTAGACCTCTCTGTCTGTGTTATAGCTGGCAAAAATTATCTCCCAGTTTGATGGTGGTCTATTGGCTCTGAGGATTTCCTTTCCTTCCAGTCAGGTTCTTATCTCACGGCTATGAAGGATACAGTAGACAGACCACAAAGCTTGAGTGAAGCAAGGAGGGTTTTGTTCACTCAGGAGAAACAGCTTAAAAGTGAAAACAAAAGTTCTCAGCAGCCCCAGGAGATCATCCTGCAATGGGGTTCTGAGAAGTGGAAGTGACAGCTCTGGCTCTTGGTGGACCAGGATGCCTCCCAAGAGGGTACAAAGATGGAAGAGATAACTCAGCTCTCCACAGTTGTAGGACGATAACCAAGAGGGCTGCTAAAGAACAAGTATGTGAAGAGCAGGTCTGAGGAGAGCAGGTCCGAGGACAGCAGGTCTCAGGAGAGCAGGTGTCAGGAGAGCAGGTCCCCGAGGAGAGCCGGTCTCAGGAGAGCAGGTCCGAGGACAGCAGGTCTGAGGAGAGCAGGTCCAAGGAGAGGAGATCGCCCATGACGGTGATCATGATGACAGCAGGTCATCTCCCAAGAGCAGGAATGGGTCTAGAACCAATAGATGGTCCTTAACTAAAGTGCATGCTCTCCTTGGCTGTGAAATACTATCTGAGAGGGAATTCAAAAGTAGGTTTTTCTGCCCAAAGGGCTGTGCGCCCCTGGGGATTCATATAGGCTTAGGCAGGCTCTCATTGTCTGTGTGTATAAAAATGAAGTTAAAGGTAAGAACCAATCAAGAGAGAGCTTCTCAAATCAGGTAAGGAAAGAGATCTCACTATTTGAGTTAGCAGCTCCATTTCTCTTTCTTCTTTGGTGGGTGTAGGGAAGCTAGCACTCAGTTCTCAGAGGGAAGGGACAAAAGCAGGTGCATCCAGAAGTTTTCAAGCCCTGATGGGTCAGATTAGAGCCCAGAAGTCCCCCATATCTCTACCAGTGAGAATTAGAGAAAAGTTAATGCAGAAAACCAAATACACACGTCGATCACTTGATTATGGTCTTTGTGCCTACATCAGTGTTCCACTCTAGAAGTGATGGCTTTGCCACATGGCTCGGTTACTCTAGGCAGTCACTTTGGCCATTGGCTACTCTCAGCACCTGTAGGAATCCTGAGGCCCACTGGAACTTGTGTTTTCTTCCTCACCCGACATGCCCTTGCCTGGTAAGTGCTTGGCAGTTGTGTCCCTGGTGGAGGCCATGCTGGTGCTCGTAGCATCCTTCTGCTCACAACAACACTTCTTTTGGAACAAATTATTTCTACCTGCAACTGGACTTTACAACACTTAACTGTGTAGAATGCTATTTCCATTTCTCTTCCTAGCTAATCGAAGGCAGGTAAAATTCTCAGTATCACATTAACTCTGGAATTAAATGCACAGATGATGATGGCAATTACATGAATAGTCCCTGACTAGACATAGCAGAGATTGAGAAGAAGAAGAAAAACACAAACGAGCTAAGGTTTCCACAGTGTGCTACCATGCACTTTCCAACTCTTGAATAGCTGCCTTCCAACTGTGTGGAAAATGCTCTTGTTTCTTTTTTTATTATTTTTGAGTTCTCTTTTTCACTCCAGTGTGTTTCTCTGAATGCAAACCATGCTGAGAAGCATTATATTAAGATTCAGCTAATTTAAAGCTAAGCATAGAATCCGCTGGCTTTGGAAAGTGGCCGTTTCCAGATGGAATTTGTGCACCAGACACACAAGATGCTGACACACTGTCTTTGGAGGGCAGAGATGTCTATCAGCTGATGAGTGGATGATGAAAACATGGCAGTGCACACAGTGGGATTTTATTCAGCTACAAAGAAAAATTAAATTGTGAAATTTGTAGATTGGATGGAATTAGAAAAGATTATATTCAATGATGTAACCCAGGCCCAGAAACACAAAAATCACATGTTCTGTCTCATGTGAATGGTAGCTTGTAATGTTTGTCAATAAGTAAACAAGGGAGCATAAGAATGAGTACAGCCTACTCCCCGAGATGGGCGACCACTGGAGGGGAACAAGAGGTGATGGGAAGAGGAGGGAGAACAGGACAAAAGGTAACCTACAGTCTGCAATTGAGAAAGAGCTATGGAGGGGGAGAGGGAAGGAGGGAAGGACAACAAAAAAATTGTTTGAAATAAGCATAATAAAGCCTCATTCTTTGTATGTTAATAAAATATTTTTTAAAAAAGAGTCCAGGGAGGTATGAACACATTCATACACACACACACATGTACACACACACACACACACACACACACACACACACACACACACACACACGTAAAAGACACTTCTACAAACCTGAGGTTTTTCTTGTTTGTTTCAGGTCCTCCACCTGCTCAATTTACTTACACTGACTCTCTGTCTCCTGGCTCTGCTCCTCTATTTTACCATCACCAAGGGCAAACACTGCATCTACTGACAAGAGTGCTCAAGTCTACCTTGTGAATTAAAAAATAAAAATGTCTGCACTGACGAGCTTCTTATGGACAGGGCCTCTTCAGAAAAGCATGGGTTCCTGCCCTAGTCAGTGACAGAATGAAGCCTGAGTGGATTTTGGTTTTTTAGAACATCTAGAAAAGTATAGCAGAGCATTCAAGCCTTGATGGTTGCCTTCAGATTAATCTAAAGTAGATGCTATCCATATGCGCCATACGAATCACCAACAACAGGATGTGTTGTCGTTGTTAATGTGGTTCACGGGGGCATAGTTGGGAGAAAAGATAGGGTTAGGTTGACAACATTTGTGGTTTTCAGGTTCTCTTTGGATAGAGAGTGTCTGCTGAAGAGAGAAATGTTCGAAAGTCAATAAATTTTGGGGTGTTCTACATAAATGAAAAGAAAATTAAGAACTCTATATTTCACAGTAAGATTTAGACAAGCTTCAGTGTGGAAAGCAGTGAGCACAAAGCCCATGCCCTCCTTGCCAGAAACAGAGCCAGGCCCAGGGGTCCCATCGATGGGACCAGAGCTAACACCCAGTGTTATATCTGATTGGGCAACCTTCATTTAGTTATTATCCGTGTTGGAGGGTTTGCTTTTTTTGAACTTTAGTCTTTGGGTGTGTTATCTCATCCTTCACGATATAACATAAGAAGGTGTTACACCTCAGTTTGGTGCACTTGAATGGAGTGAAAAAAATTTGTGGTCCATGGAAAGATGTCCCCAAGCATGGTGGCTGAAGAATAGAGGCAAGATTCTGAACATTTTAAAGTCAATTTTATCCAGATGGTCCACAGAGGAGGATATCCAGCTGACTGGGGATGGGGAGGGGGGGCAATGAGGAATTGGGGATAACAAAAAAAATAAAAATAAAAATAAAGTCAATTTTAATAATGAATGCCAGCACCATTATTATTTAGTGCTTTTAATTTAAATATCCCCCAGAGACTCATGTTGGTAATGCTGTTGGGACATTTTGGAAACGTTAGAGGTGGAGCCAGGGTGGACTGTGTCTCTGGAGGCTTTACAGCGCCACCCATGGCTGTTCTGTCTCTCTACTTGATCCCTGTAGATGAGATGATGTGACCTCAGTTTCCTACTCTCCCACCTTCTGGATCTTCAAGCCAAAATAAATTATTTCCTTCTCTAAACTGCTTCTAATTGGGGCATTTTTCCCTAGCAACAAGAAATTGACGGATACAATTATATATTCAAACTGAAAATTCTATATATATTTTACATTTTTTGTTAATGTTACTAATTGGCCTTTCTTTGATCTGCAGAAAGGTCAGCTTGCTTGTTGTTGAAAGCAGACTCAATTATGCATGATGAGAGGATGACTCTGTATAAGAACTGGATAGGATGAAACAAAACAAGGAAGTGACTCATTTTAAGTAAAAAATCGTTAATCATTACCACATTTTCATATGAAAATTAGTGTACTATGATTTTGCCCTTTGACAAGTAAGAAGCTAGGCACAGAAGCTGACTGACAGCCCGTGGTTATAGAGTTATTATCCGTTTTTGTAAAGCACATGGAACCCTGGAACCCATACATGACTCACCTCTAGTTCCATTACTTCCACATTTCATGGGTTCCTCCTCTTAACGGGATGCTTTCTGAAGTTAGTGTCTTAAAATAATCAATGTATAAAAGTAATACCTTCCCTACCTACAGATATTGATGAAAACAAATATGCATATTATATACTAGCAACTAACACAGATTATTTTGTTTAAACAACATCAATTCAAAATGTTTTTTACTGCATTGTTCAGAAAACTTATTTGTGTCAAAACAATATTGAAAAGTTAAGAAAAAAATCCATTTTGACTCATAGAGTTTAAAACGACCATATTTTGTGTATGGTAAAGGATTGGCACTCAAAATAACTTGTCTTGGAGAAAAATGGCAGTTCCCACAAGATTGGACTCTGGTACAATCAATTTTTCTCACTATTATGATTTATCGCAAGCTAAGGTAGCCCAACTTTAATATCTACAGCAACTTAAATTTAAGTTCTTGAGAACTTAGCTAGAAGAAAAAGTTCAACTAAATTTAAAGAAAGAATCCAAGTCTATTTTGCTCACACACAATGATTGCTGAGATGCAGTGAATCAGCATTTTGTAGTTTGATTATTAAATAGTGTAATTATTCTAGAGTGTGTGCATTCTTGTCTATCCACATATATATGTATAAACACATACATGAAGTTTTCTGTATATAGTAAAGTCTCCTAATGATATGTTTGAAAGCATTTTTGGAAATGTTCTTGCTTTTGAAATTAGTATTTTTATGGTATTGCTATTAGGATAAATTAATAATGTGCAATATCACAGTAGGTTTTCCTTTCTAAGTTTGGCTGTCACAGAACGTGATTGTTAAATTTTGTGGTCAACTTGACCTTTTTAGTAACCTTGGGTGGGCCTTTGAGGATGTTTACAGGAAAGTAGTTCTCTCAGTAGGGGGCAGGATGTTAAGAGGTTCAGGGAAGCCAGAAATGAACACCCCTTCCTGGGAGGGCAGTAGAGGAAGGAAATTCCCAAGACACAGGAAGCCAAAAAGTCTGAGATAGGCTTGCAAGACCTCGCCCCCAAGGCTATATAAAGGGGGAAAACATTCTTTCCCCCTGCCTCCCTGCCTGCCTGGTGCTTGTCCTGCATCTCTTCTTTGGCATTGGAAAGGAGCTTCTTCAGTCCTCCAGCCTGGACTGAGGACCAGTGGCTCCCAGGAATCCTTCAGGCCTTCAGTGCTAGATTGGGACTGCTGAGACATCCAGCTCTGTGGACGAAGTGGCTACTGGTTCCTGAGGGCTGGCAGACTGCAGTTCTGGGACTGCCATGAGCTAAAATTATAAATCCACACACACACCCTTTTTTTTTCTAGCCCAGGCTGACCTGGAATTCACTATGTAGTCTCAGGGTGACCGTGAACTCATGGCAATCCACCTACCTCTGCCTTTCAAGTGCTGTTGGTTCTGTTCCTCTAGAGAACCCTGTCTAATACACAGAATATATCATTGCTTGTCTTTAGAAGATTGTTTTATTCAGCCCAGGGGACAAAACTTCACAGAGGTCATGTTTAATTTTTTTTGTCTTTTTTTCTCCCTGAACCTTCCTCAAGTTTGGTTGCCATAGGAGCTCAATCACCTAGGGACAAATTCATTCACAGCAATTATTGTTTGTGAGCAAAATAGACTTTTGTTTTCTTTAAACTTAATTGAACTTTTTGTTCTAGCTAAGTCCTCCAGAACTTAAATTTCAGTTGCTCTTGATGCCTGGATTGTAATGAATCCCAGTACACTAGGAGGTACGCAACCCTGTGAGGACCATCTCAAAGTAGGTGTTCATTTCCTCATCTGTAAAATAGAAACAGTAATGGTTCCACTCTCCAAAGGATGTTGTAAGGCTGAATTCCTCCATGTGAAGGGAGGCGCACAGGATCCTGTATGTCTTCAACACTCAGGAAGTGTGTGTGTTCATCACTGAAACTATCTTCACTGGACAGGAGTGTGGGTCTGGCAGCAGGTGCAATGCTCCCCTGGCAAGCTGTCACATGGAACCTGAGGTGACCTTTCATTAACTTCACAATTTTTCTTTTCCTCAACGAGGCATCCCAGAATTGCTTAAGTTTATTATGGTGTGATACTTTTACTAAGTATTAAAAATTGTCTTAATAAATCGCTTCATTTTCACTTTGCATATCTTTTATATTTTTTAGAAATAGGGTCTCATGATGTGGCCCAGACTCCAGCTCAGTATATAGTTGGGGATGACCTTGAACTCTTGATCCTCTAACCTCCACCTCCCTAGGACTGGGATAATAGGTGTGTTTTACCACCATGCCCACTTTAATGGGGTTCTGGAGAACTAACCCAGGCTTCATGTATGCTAGGTAAGCATTTTACCATCTGAGCTACACACCCCTGGTCCTTCACTTTGGGTGTCTGCCAACCCAGTTTTGATTCTCATGTTAGTCATAATTATATGTATCTTTAAGTGGCCTTACTTTGATTGACTTTTCTGTCTGGATCTTACAGAAACTGCAGGCATAATCAAAGATCCTATACAAAGTACTATTTTGTGTGCATGTGTTTATGAGTATATGTGTACACATATACATGCACACATGTGCATGTGCCTATGGAAGCCAAAAGACAACCTTGGGTGTCTTTTCTTTAGCACTTTCTACCTTTTATTTTTTGAGGCAGGATCTCTCATTGGTTTGAATTATTGTGCTTTTGATGTGTGCTTACCACAAACAGTACAGATCAAGGAAGAGGTGCAGTGCCAAAAGGTGTGTGACCATGGTCAGGGTTACCATAACAACTACTGAAGGCAATGGGATATCCAGTGGCTGTGGGCGCATAAGTGTGTCAATGCTGACAGGGACTTTGAAAGTGATAGATATGGCTGCACATAGGCCCCTGCTCCACAGGACAGCATGGGACCCAGTGGATGTGCATAGGTATCTGTGGTAGTTTGAATAATGTCCCCCAAAAGAATTAAGGGTTTATTAAAATTGTTAATTGTCTCCAGGCTTCTGGCTGGAGGAAGTGTCACTTTGGCCTAGCCTCCTGGGGACTGACCCTTTCTAATTTGGATGCAAAATACTAAGGATAGATATGCAAAAGAAGAGCCTGATGGTCTGGAGTTCTGCATTTTGTGAATTACAGTGTGCTTGCTTGCTTGCTTCTGGTGGTGGGTTCTCTCTCTCTCTCTCTCTCTCTCTCTCTCTCTCTCTCTCTCTCTCTCTCTCTCTCTCTCTCTCTGCTTGCTTCTGTGAAAGGGGCCAGACTTTTTCCTGAACTTCCCCTGGATCTGTTCAATGAATACTTTTCCTCCCCATAATCGTGCCTGGTTTGGAGATTCATCCCAGCGATGTGTGTCTGACTACGACAGTATCTATGTTCTAGGAGGTAACGTGGGCTGAAAGATTAGAGAGAGATTTACTCTGGCCGTAACAATCAATGGGGAACAGATGTAAACATTCACATCTATCACCCTGTGAAAACACACTGTGTGAGATATTTGAAGGAAAATCTTCACTTATTTGCTCTTTTCTTTGAAACTAGTAACAATGAATCGAAGGGCTTTTGGGGACCATCCATTTGTTGAAATAAAAAGGCCTACCTCACTGACACCACAGATTTTCCAAGAAGGCTAGCACCCTCGTGGGGAGTATCTGAGCATGGAAAATCAATTAAGCGCTTTTGGAATGGTGTGGTTACCATCAGGATGGTTGAGTTTTCTAGTCACTGATTACTGATGTTAGAGACCGAGATATGTGTCATCACTTAGCTGAGGTGGAAACTACCCTACATAGATCATATTGTGACAGACCAGCTTCCGCTTTTTTACACTTACTGAGTCCCCTGTGCATAGACATACTTAGGAAATAAGGGAGTTTAAGCTTTTGGCATACAGTCAGTTTCATATTTACATGTGTATGTTTTGAAACATGAATCCCCAGGAGGGCTTAGACTCACGTGGAAAACATTTATTATGAAAGCTTGTTCAGTCAATTAGCTTGGTGCTTAATTTTAAAACTCAAAAACATAATCATTAAGCCCAGTGTTTAATAATTTTGGGTTCTTAAATTATTCATTGTATTATTATATTTACTGAAATTAAAAATTGATTTTGATAGCTTATATGAATGTTGTATTAGTGAGAATGCACATATAGTGTGTGTTTGTGTGTATGAATGTAGTGCATATATGTATACATGTGGGGATGTGTTTGCATGTGTGGTATATTGTGTGTGCACATAACTGCACGTGTATGTGTGTGTGTATGTACATAGAGGTGTGCAGTTTATGCAATGTGGCAGCTTTGTGACCACCAATGCAAGGTAGAGAATTAGATTCTTCCCTGAATCATTAATTAATCAGTATTGATGTAGGCAAGGAATGCCATTGGGCCATGGTGAAACAGTAGTGATACACGGTGGCACGGCTCCAGCTACCATCAGCACAGCTAGAGACACAGGTGAGTAGCAATACTCAGACCATAGGTGAAGGATGTGGGAAGGTCAGGGACTGGCTCTGTCTGTGACCCAGGTATCTCCTGTGGACATGGCATTTCCCCTGAGCTTACACAGTGTTAGAAAGTGAAAACTTGCCCACAGGTAGGGGACAAGACCATATATGAATAGAAAGGCTTTCTGTGTTTGAGTGGAGGGAAGAGTAGGAGAGACAGTGACACCAGGAAAGTCACAAGGCACCAAGGGTCCTCCAAGAGAGAGATTCTGTTAGAATGTCTGCCTCCTTCTAGTCAGTGCTGTCCTCAGCTCAGCTTGTACCAACGGTGCCTCTCCTTGTGTGGCTTAGGGCCACCCATGGAGTAGGTCTAGCCAATGGGCAGTGTTGTAGTCAACTTTCTCTGTTGCTTTGCAGAAAGAACCCAAGCAAAACTGACTTGTGGAGGAATGGGTTTATTTGGCTTACAGACTCAAGGGGAGACTACATCCTGGCAGGGAAAACGATGGCATGAGCAGAGGGGTGGACATCACCTCCGCCACAGCATTGCAAACAGCAGCAGGAAGGTGTGCCAAACACACCATAAGCCCACCTCCAACAACACAGCTCCAGAGGTTGTAAAACCCAAACGCCATCAGCTGAGGATCGAGCAATCAGAACACATTCATTTGTTTATGGGGGACACCTGGATCAAACCATGACAGGTAGTGACACACAGACAAGGAGACAGGAGGACTGACAGCTAGGGTTCTGTTTCACTTGGAGGACTATGGATGACAAAGAGGTGAACACGTATTCCAAACAGCTAGGAGAAATGAGGACTGTAGAATGAGAGCAATCTGCTAATTACCCTGAGGTGATCATCGCTCAATGTGCAAATGAGCTGTTGTGACATGACAAGAAACACTATAAAGAAGTTTGTGAAAAGAAGTGTGACCTCCCTGAGGCCACCACACTCTAAGGAATCATAGACAACTTCCAGAGGATTTCTGCCAGTAGCTAAAACCTACAGATGTGAGCCAGGTCAGACACATGGGCTGAAGATACCTCCCGGACTGCCCCCCTGACTGCTGTGAGGCTGAGTCTCTAGGTCCTCACATCCCCATGCCATCATGGACATCCTGGATGCTCAAAGGATCTCCACCATCATGACCTCTGAGGACTTGCTGCCTGACAAAAGAGTCACCACCTGTAGAAGACAGATTATCTCCTCAAGGAATATTGCACCCAGTAACATAGATTGGATAAATGGAGGAGGATTAAAATCCATGTTGTGCAGCTGATAATAGAGAAAAGAATCATGAGAATCTGGTCATAACCCTACCAAAAAATTCTTAGATCAGATCAACACTTTGGGCAAAGTAGCAGGATACACATGAGCATTCAAAAAGCAATAGCTTTTCTGTATCCCAATAATGGGTTCAAGTGAAAGACTTTGGCTCAATGAATAAGGTGAAGCATGATCAAAATAGACACCCATCTGACCTCTACACACATGCTCACAAATACACATACACATAAAGAATAATTACAAAAGAAATGGAGAAAATTCAAGGTCAATCTCTCCCATTAAAAAATCCTATAATCTTGAACATAATATTTAAAAATCAAATTCAATGCATAAAATAATAATGCATGATGCACAAATTGAGTCAATTCTAGGAATGCAAATTTACTTTTAACTTAAAAGCTATCATTATAATAAATTACCTTATCATAACAAAAGGTGAAAGGTCACATGATCCCCTAAATGGACATAGAAAAGGCATTTGGCAATATTCAGTATTCATGAATATAAGTAACCTAAGATAGAAGGCATCATCCCAAAGGAGACACCCCTACAGAGCCCATTGAATACAATAGAAGATGCCTGAAATGAGGAATGAGCGAAGGAGTCTTGTTATTACCACTACTGCTGGGCATTAGACTTGAATGTCAATAATTGGCCTAATTAGACACAAATGGGACAGCAACGTATAAAGTCTGAAAAGAAGGAAATGGTAAAGTCGATTTCATACAGTGAATTTATATGTAAAGACCATCAGTGAAACTGTTATGCCAAGTGAGACAGCCCAGCTGGCTTCTTAGGAGCAAAAAGCATGGAACGAAACTTAAATGCACTGTTTATAATTAAGATAGTTTAAAAAGAACATGTGAAAGACCCCTGTGTGGAGTGTTATAAAACATGTGGAAGAAGTATCCAAGATGTAATTGGGTGGGGACGACTTCCTTGAGGAGAATAGCAGATTAATGGTCTGGGAGATTAAAATGAGCCACACAAGAAAGATCCCAGCAGGAAGACTTGGACCAATTGGCAATGTGATTTTACAATTTGTGTGAGGATTGTCAGGGCTAAGAATAGCTGAGATGTGCAAGCTGGAGGAAGTGAACCCACAGCGTCTCACTAGACTTTCACACCTTGTTCCCTGTGATGCCCCTCTGTCCTGTGAGGCAACTCTTCAAGTGGCCACGGAGTGTGGAAGCTTTCTCTTGGCTGTGGGGTCATTCTGGTTTGTTTTCTCACCTGTTTCTGCAGGAAAATGTTATGTCATTTAAGGCTCTGCCCCTTCCCATTCCAGATGAAGCCTCCAGCCAGGGCTTCGCTGCTGAAATAGGAGGGATTAATTTTAACATAGCTGTGCAGATTTTTTTTCTTTGCTTGTTTTTCCAAACGTGTCTTGAAACAAATGTATAAGCACTGTAACCTATTGGGTAGTGGCTACAATCATTGGCAATGGCAAAATGCAGATGAGGGTGGCTGAGGGCATACGTAAAAGGAAAAAAGCTCTGCAAAGTAGGTGCACAGAATATTGAGCCTTTGGGGCCATGGAAAACACTGTGTGGATTTGTAGGTTACACTTAACTGTAAATGTTTTTTAACCAATAGTGTTATTTTCCTGTGCATGTGTGTATACAGGTGCGTGTGCATATGCATACATGTGCTCATGCCCAAGTCAGAGAACAACCTCAGGGAGTTGGCCCTTTTCACCCCCTTGTTCTGTTATGAAATGTACCTCAGTGTGGGTGGTTTAGACACAACTTGTTTCCTACAGTTCTTGTGATTCGAGGTCTCGCATAAAGGCACCTCCTCATACATGCAGTGTCTGCTGGGGAATGCTGAGACAGCTCCCTCCCTGTATCCTCACATGCTGGAAGAGTCCAAGGAGCTCTCTGAGGTCTTGTTCATAAGGTCACTAACCACATTCATGAAGCTTCACTGGAATTTCACCCTGAAGCTGGGATCACAATGTGTCAATTTGGGAATGTCACATACATGCAGCCCATAATGCCCTGCCCCAAATATTTTTATATTTCCAGGATCAGATGTAGCACTGGCCCAGGATCAAAATCATCCTTTGCTGAATAATTTCTTGGGATGCCAGGTCCTACCAAACAGAAAGACTAGCTGGCTTCCATGATCGTGTTTTTCTTTGCATACTCAGTTAAGCAATGCTGATTTCAATGTCAATCAAGATTCTTCCAGGGCTGAAGAGATGGCTTAGCCATTAAAGCACTGGCCTGCAATGCAGAAGGACCCGAGTTTGATTCCCCAGGGCCCAAATAAAGCCAGATGCACAAGAGGGCACATACACCTGGAATTCATTTACAGTGGATGAAGGCCCTGGCAGGCCCATTCTCTCTGTCCCTTTCTCTCCCTCTCTCTCTCAAACAAATAAAAAATATTTTAAAAAAAGATTCTCCAGTCGTCACTTGCATTACTGGCAGTCTGTCTGGACTGCATGTGTTCAGGTTCTCGACGTATTCTTGAAAGAATCAGAAGTGTGTGCACAAACAGCAAAGCAGTATGGAGTTTTATTTAAAGCAACAGCACAGGGTAGAAAGGCTGCAAAGGAACCATGGCTACTCCAGCAAGGTTGCTCAGGACCCCTGATTACTCCCCAGGGCTGGATCGAGGAGGAGGAGTTAGTTACTAGGGGTGACTCTCTGTTTTGATTGACAGGCTTGGGTTATATAAGCCCTAGGATGCATCTGATTTTACTAGGATGGTGAGTAGGGAATACTTCCTAAAATTTCAACCTTACTAAGTATGCACTATAACCATTTCAGTCTGCATCTGCCCATTGCATCTAGTTCCAGAATGTATTTGAACTGAAACTAAACACAAAGGTAGAGCTATTATGGGGTTCCTAAGTTGGCATTGCTTGATTGGAGACAGGGGTGCGTGTGTATGTAGGTTGATACTGGTGAGGGTCAGGTTGCTACACACATTTTTATGAGTGTGTATGTAGCTCAAGCTAAGAGGGGTCCCAGGTTGTTACACTACCTCCTTCACTTTTGGGCATCACATTACTTTTGATTTATTTCCTATGTCCATATTTTCTTTTAATTTTATGACCGCCATATCAGCAGTGGATAAAATGTATTTTGCGGGGGCTGGAGAGATGGCTAAGTGAGTAAAGGTACTTGCTTGTAAAGCCTCCAGGCCTGGGTTCAAATCCCCAGTACCCATGTAAAGTCAGATTCACAAAGTGGAGCATGCATCTGGAGTTCATTTGTAGCAGCAAGAGGCCCTGTGTGACTATTCTCGCTCTCTCTCTCTCTCTCTCTCTCTCTCTCTCTCTCTCTCATAAATAAATAAATGTCTTAATAATGTTTTCTGAATCTGGGAGCTCTCCTGGGAACCCTTCCTCTTTGTGTCATTGAGAAATATCCACAACAAGATAAGAGGTCCTTGGTTGCCTCTCTGCCCCTCAGCTGCCACGGCCCTGCAGCTCTCTCTACCTCCAGCAGGGGGCGGTCTCCCAGCCATTCGATCACATCCCGCCTTACAGAGTAAACTATCATTATGTCATTTGAAATGCAATGATGTGATGGAACCCAATGAAAAAAACACTTCTTTCAAACGGTAAACCGAAAATGTTAATTTCTCTGCATGTATCAGCTGCCCAACGCTGAACATTTAAAAACTAGTATCTTAAAACATTTCCTTCCTGCATTTTAGGCAGATTTTAGAGAGTTGAGTTGTGTCCACTTCGCAGTTACTTTAACAAATTACCTGGAACGTCAACTTAGAGTAGGAAATTTTATTTATTTATTTATTCATGTGTATATGTGTGTGCATGTGTATATGCATTTTTGTATGTGTGGGGTGCACGTGTGTGTGCAGGTGTGCATGCTATTCTCAGAACCCAAGGTAAAACTCTCAGTGGTGGGCTAGAGAGATGGCTCAGCAATTAAAGGAACTTCCTTGAAAAGCATAATGACCCACGTTCAATTCCCCAGTACCCACGCAAAGCCAGATGCACAAAGTGGTACATGCATTAAAATTTCCTTCCAGTGACAAGAGGTCCTGGTGTGCCCATTCTCTCTGTTTCTCTCTTTCTCTGTCTCTCTCTCTGTGTCTCTCTGTCTCTCTCTCTCTCCTTTCTAGTAAAAATATTTTTTAAAACCTCCCAGTGGTTATGGTTCTTTGTTAGAATCCTGGGTGTCAATGGAGAGTTTTGCTCTCTGTGATATACAGACAATAGAAGCAAATGAATAGTGTCTTTTTTGGTAGACGTGTCCATGTTTCATGCATCAACTCCAAGACTGCAGAGTCATCAGGAAAATAACTCCCATGGGAGCTACTCGGTGATGGAATAAGATTTAGCAGGATTGGAGGGAGATACAGCCAAAGTCTTCCTAAAGAACAATAGTGCGGTTTTTAAAATGAAAGACCTAGCTTAGTTTTCATTCAAGTGCTAGAGTTCTCCATCGACCTCTGGACTCCCAGTGGTCAGGAAAACTTTCCACTAAAGATAATGGCTTCACTCATCAGGTTAACAGAACACATAGAGTTGTGCTCAAGAGTATTAAGTATTCTCCTCGGAGCCGTGTGTACTTACCTCTCAAACACCCAGCTTTACCACTTGTATCTATTTCATTAAGAGGACATCTGGCAGACTTAATACCAGCCTAAGCCAGAAATATTCAAACAGTTATTAAAATAGACAACAAAAATATTGGCTAAAACATGCCACAGTATACTCATAGCATTGAAATTAAAAATATATTCAAAAGACTAATGGCATCAGCCTATCAGTAGTGATGAAATATTTTTATGTTTTTATAGTCAGAGATCTTAGTATCAATATGGCAACACAGCACGAGAACACCATCTTGCTAACATGTTCCTTGTCTTCTTTCTGGCCTGGTTACAGAATCTCAACAAGGTTACATAATTTCTTCAGTGTTCAACTTCAAAGTAAAAAGGAAGCAGATCTAAAGACACTGACCTCCAGAGAAAATGCTGGAAGCAAGGATTCCTCTGGGTTCCATCAAACCAGGTTCATACAGAAGTTCCATTTTTTTTGAATCTGTGATGCAATCTCCTCTCTCTCTCTCTCTCTATCTCTATCTCTATCTCTATCTCTCTCTATCTCTCTCTCCCCATGTAAGGTAAGTAATAACACCTCTAGGAAGACAATTGTGAGCCTCAGAACACACCTGCACGTAAACATTGATCATAACCCACTGCACTGTGTGAACTTTCTCCTTTATCCCATTGTCCTTCAGCTCCTCAGTGACTTGAGAACCAGTAGACACATGTTCATATGAGAACAGCCTTAACAATGGCAAGAAGCTAAACGTCCCCACGGTCTTAGTAATCATCCATACACCCATCTTACCTTTAAGGAGCCCAGAAAGTGTCTAAGTATGTAACACCCAGGAGAGACTTCATTCTTTCAAATTAGATGAAGAAATAGTCAAGAGTATGTGACGCTAACACTCACATTTGCTCATCACCTCTGTGAATGTCTTAAGTTATCGAGTTGCCCTGTTCCCCAGTGAAATAAATTAGCTGTTGCTTCCTCTAGGCCTGACCACAGAGGAAGGCAGTGCTTAGAAAGGATGTTCCCAGACATGGTGGCAGGACCGAGATTGGCTTTCAAGTCTACATCCATTTCTGGCTCTGCCCTCTAGAACCCTGTATGTCCTTCAATACTTAGCTCACCTCGTTTGAATACAGGGAGTCTCAGCTCCCAGGAGAAGCTCTGGTATCTGTCTGCTGAGCAAACAAGCCATCTTTACTGTACAATCCATTCATCAGCCAAGAAAGGCTGCTACAGTCGGCCATCATGGAGGAGAACATGTTCTCCGGAGATGAGAAGAGGTACTTTCCAGGGAAGGATTCTCAGCATAAGAACGTTATTTTGATTGCGTTGGGAATCTTTTTGTCCTCTTTCCATATTTTTGTAGAATGGGTAAAAGATTTCAAATTTATTACTGGCCAGTATTGAGCAGGGAATGTTCCAGAAACTAGATAAGGGACAGTTACTTCCCTTGTTTCTTTTCCCCTGAATTCTCTTTGTGGGTAGGTGTTTTTATTATGATAAATATGTATAAAATTTACTGTAACAATTACCTTCTTGTTGCTTTGAGGAAACGCCTGGCCACCTGACCAGAAGCAGCTGTTGGAAGAAAAGGGTGAAGTTTCCTCGTGGTGGGGAAAGCATGGTGGGAACAGAAAGCCAGGGCATACATCCCTCCAACAGCGGGGAGGAAATAGAAAGACTGAGCTGACCGGCACTGGGAAAAGGGGTAAATCTGCAAACCCCCCAAGACCTGCCCCCATTGACGCACTTCTTCCAGCAAGGCTCCCCCTTGCAAAGGCTTCATTTGTAATGAAGCTTAATTACACATACATAAGGCTGTGGGAGACATTCTACATTGAAACCACTACACTTACCATGGTAGTTGTTTTCATGCATATAGTTCAGAAGTACCAAGGGACTTCCGGATCCGGTCACCTCACAGCATTTTCATTCCATAGAGAATCACAGGCCCATCAGACAACAGTCAACACACACCTGGGAAATACCTGTCTGCTCTTCCAAGGTGTTTCCATCAGTGATACCATTCAAACATTCCTCTTGGGTCTGGTTAGGTCCACTTACCATAACCGTCATTCATGCTGTAGTACAGGTTAGAATGTTCTTTTGATTAAAGGCTGAAAAATATCTGACTGACCCCTCTTGCCAGTTGACGCCCACTATTTACTCTTTAGGTTGCAGTATGCTTGTGAGGATTTTATGTTTTTGAACTACTTAGGATTGGCCTCCTGCTTAAGTCATTCCCCTCCCCCCTGAATAATTAAGCAGTCTGAAAGCCCCAGGTTCCAGTCACCGGTCCCTTCCCTCACTGAGATGTTGACCAAAGTGATCCATGAGGTTCCAAAAACAAGACAGAATTCTGTCAAGGCTCTTGAACACCCTCCCCAGGTCTGAGACGAAATCCTGTTGCTGAAGAAATCGCAGAATGCCATCGATCTTCATCGAGAGTCCCAGCGAGGTCTGGAATGGTAACCAACCCC
>PVHP010033044.1:0-19915 GCA_004024765.1 Zapus hudsonius | reverse complement strand
TTGTCAGACTGATCAAGGCTTAGACTCCCTCCCCTACTACTCATGGCCCCTCTTGCCAGTCGATGCCCACTATTTGCTCAATATGCTCGTGAGGATTTTATGTTTTTGAACCTAATTTGGAAAAGCCTCATGCTTAAGCTGTTCCCCTCCCCCATCTCTTACCCCTCATTCATAACCTCTCATTTCTTTCTACTAGTCTTTGTAGAGTTTACAGTTAGCCTGGTTAAGGACCACATATGAGGGAGAATATGCGGCATTCGATTCTCTGACCTTTTGAGTGTTTGCTTAGTAAGAACTGCTCAAAGTCAGACCATTTTTTCTTAAATTTTGATATGTCTTCTCTCCTTTCAGCTGAGTAGAATTCCATTGTGTAGATATACCACAGTTTTCATGTCCATTCCTCCATGGATGGGCATTTGGGTTGATTTCAATTCTTGGCTATTATGAATTGAGTTGCTATAAATATAGTTGTACAAAAGTTTCTGCATCGAGATATGACATCTTGTGGGTAGATGCCTAGTAGAGGGATAGCTGGGTCCATTGGTAGTTCTGTGTCCATTCTGTCTAGGAGTCTCCACACCGCTTTCCATAGTGGTTGAACGAGTTTGCAATCCCACCAGCAGTGAATGAGGGTTCCTTTTTGCCTGCATCCTCGCCAGCAACGATTGTTGTTGGTTTTCTTTATGATTGCCATTCTGACTGGGGTAAGGTGGTACCTCATTGTGGTTTTGATTTGCATTTCCCTGTTGGTTAAGGATGCTGAGCACTTTCTTAGATGGGACAAGGCCATTTGTGTTTCCTCCTCTGTGAATTCTCTGTTGAGATCAGTGGCCCATTTTGTGAGGGGGCTGTTAGAGATGTTATTATGTATTTTTTGAGTTCTCTGTAAGATCTGGAGATTAGGCCTTTGTCTGAGTTACAGCTGGTAAAAATCGTCTCCCAGTTTGATGTGGGTCTATTGGCTCTGAGTATGGTTTGTTTGTCTGTACAGAAGCTTTTGAGCCTGATCAGGTCCCATTGGTTAAATGATTGCTGCATTTCCTGGCTTCTGGAGTTTTGCTCAGGAAATTTTTTTCCCTACTCCTATTTCATGTAGAGTTCCTCCTATTTTTTCTTCCAGGGCGTTCAGGGTTACAGGATTTATATTGAGGTCTCTGATCCATTTGGAGTTGATTTTTGTGCTTGTGAAAGGAGTGGCTCTATTTTCATTTTTTTTTACACGTGTTTATCCAATTCATCCAGCACCTTTTGTTGAAGATGCTATCTTTGGCCCAGAGTACATTGTTGGCCCCATTGTCAAAGATCAAATAACTGAAGTTACTTCCATTTAAAGCTGGGTCTTCAATTCTGTTCCATTGATCTGTCTGTCTTTTTTTATGCCAGTACCATGCTGTTTTGGTTACTGTGGCTTTGTAGTATGTTTTGAAGTCAGGCATGGTGATACCTCCTGAGTAGAATTTTTTTTACTTAGAATAGTTTTGGCTATCCGAGGTCTTTTGCCCTTCCAAATAAATTTAGAGATTATTTTTCTATGTCTGTGAAGAAATAGGTTGGGATTTTTAACGGCATGGCATTGAATCTGTAAATTGCTTTTGGCAGGATTGCCGTTTTTACTATATTGTATTTACTATATCCCTAACCATGAGCATGTAATATCTTTCCATCGTCTCACGTCCTCCTCTATTTCCTTCTTGAGTGTTTCAATATTTTCCTTATATAAGTCCTTTACAACCTTGGTTAGTGATATTCCAATGTATTTGGTTTTTATTCAATTTTTTTATCCCAGAAAAATCTAGTTATGTTGGAACTTTTGGAAGAAAGTAAGTGAGATTTTCTTTAAGTCAAGCTCTTTATAATTTTACAACAAAATACTTTGTATGTTTTCCTCATTTTTCTGAGGATGGAGTTTTAATTTCTAAGACAGAAACTGATAGCACAAAATGAGACATAATCCAGGTAGCTTACATGTTATGAAGCAATGAATCTGTTTACAGGTATACTTGGTGGTTGGTTGCTGTGAACTTAGTGACAGGCATAAGACAAAGAGGCCAAATGGACTTCAGAGTGACTTCAAGTGATGAGTCAAGAGGGCCAGACACTAGAGAAGATTTCACATTCTCAGCGACATTGAAAATAAGGCCCTAGAAATTAACAGTTTGTTGTCTATAAAAGAAGCTGTGTTTTTTTCCTTTGCTATAAATAAATTATTCTAGGGCTGTACTTGTCTAAATATGAGGAGATTCGAAGCACCTGCGGGTTGTGGTGAAATAAACAAGAGAAATTCTGGGAGACAACTTTTTCTGGCAGATAAGCTACTGATAATCCTTTAGCACCGGAAAATGTATTGAAAACAAGTTCTGGAATTTAATACTAAACAGTTTCATCTTGCTCTGCCCTTCAGACACTGAATGGAAGGGTAGAGTTTCTAGAGACTGGAGGCAGAGAGGGAGAGAAGAAACACAAGGGAGATCCAAGTGAAATAGAACAAAGCTCATTAAAAATGCAGTCACAGCACAGCCAGCGTCAGAGCTGGTAATATGGGACTCAGAACCCAGAGTTAGATTTAGAGTTGAGTGGACACGTATCACATGACCCAGCAGGACCGATCCTGAGCCTCTGCAAGAGAATGGAAAAGATTTGCACATGAATATTTGTAACAGCTTTCTTCATAATAGTCCCCCAAAGTTGATTAATAGGTAGATGGATTATTTTTAATGTGGTGTATAGGCTTAGCAGTCACAAGGAAATGGACTAACGTGTGTGACAAAATGGATGGAACTCAAAAACGTTCTGTTGTGCCCAAGAGGCCAGACATAAAGGATTACCTACGGTCTGCTCTCATCCGAATGAAACTCTGGGAAAGAGGAATCTAATCTATAATAGATGTGACAGTGGATGTCTGGGGCTGGAGGGAGAGGGAAGGATGGGCTGGGAAGAGGGCACCAGGGAGCCTGTTTGGATAGTGGAAAAATTCTATGTTCTCATTTAGGTGGTAGTTACCTGAAGGTAGACATTTGTCAAAACTCACCAGACTATACCAGAGTGTGTCTTTTTCATCGCATGTAAATCATGCACCCGTAAGATTGCTTTGTAAAATGTAGTTACAGGAATTACGGCAAGGATGATAGCGTGGTTCAGATGCGCTTCACTAGGCGGCGCGCAATTATGGCAAGAAGTGAAAATACTTCAGAGGGGTTTTAAGAAGTGCTAATACCAGGCCAGGCTAATTGCTTTGTCAGTGGTGAGTGAGTTGTTAGACACTTAAAATCCCTGTAAGGGAATGCCTCCTATTTTTCAGGTGAAAACACACACACACACACACACGCAGAGAGATATTCAAGGGAGACAATGAACATAAAGATAAAGAAGTATTTATTTCTGGATTTTATTCAATGGTTTTGTTGAGCCAGCATCTATTGGTTCTGTCAGGCACAAGGCATTCAGAGATGAAAACATGCTCAGACCCCTCAAGAGCAAACAGTCTAGCAAAAGCCTCAGTGATGCTCCAAACAATAATAGCAATTCAAATGACTGCTTCTTGGCCCCTGGGCAGGCACTATACTTCATCAAATCCTCACAACAGCCTTACAACATACTCCTATTTTACAGAAGGTACAACTGAGGCTGGAGGGTGACATTGCCTACCCGAGAGCACACCATTAAGGGTCAGTGTTGCGGGTCGGCTCATGTCCATTCGACACAGCTTAATGAGAAAGGCACCTTTGACTCGAGGGTTCAGGAAAGCGTACCATTTGCCCAGCCTGCGCAGAGCCAGCCAGAGAAGCCCAGGCTCCTTCCTTCGCAGGCAGGGCGGACATGGTTCCTTTTCTTTCCAGAGTCTCCTGATTTTCCATACCACGCACCAGGCTCCCTGCAGGTCCTGATGCTGACATTCTGCCACCCAGGGGGGCAGCAGATCTGAATAATGTTCTTGGATTTGTGTCTCTCATCTTGTCACTGATTAGTCCTAACTCTTCCTGGCAAGGCTCCTGCAGGGCTATTTCAGGAAACAAAAATTCATTACACACATCCTTATTGATTTTCCCTCTCCTTGGCTTATTACTGAAATGCTTTTCCTTCCCTCTCTTGAAGAAACAGAACTGCAATTACTGGAAGCTTTGCTCTCCCTGAAGTCTCCCCGGGATGGGATGGGATGGGATGGGAGGGCCTAGCCCCTGTGCTGGGCGTGGGAAGGGGAATGGGGCAAGACAGCCCACTACCTCCTTGTAAAGCAGCTCTAAAGGGGCTGTAACGTAGGGGTAGAACATTAGACAAATGCCAGGACTGTTCTTAGTGGTCAGCTGTGTTTACCTGTCTGTTTGATCCATCAGAGTAACAATATTGCCCTGACTGCTCCTAACGTTGGTGGCTGTCTCAAGGATATCTCACCTGTGGGTCAAAAGAAGAAAAGAAACTGATGTCTATGGAACAAATCAAAATTCATTGTAAATACTGTTACTGAGTGCCTCCACTATGCTACTTCTGGGGATTTATGTAAGCAAGTAACTGTGGTCTGTGCCTCATAGACTCAGAGTCTGGCAAGGGACCTACTCACCACCACCTACTAACCACCAGCAGCAGCGATAGTGAAGTGAGAATGTAAACAGGTGAAATCACTACAGGTTTCGAGGTGCCCTGAAACAGAAGACCATGGCCAGGCATTGCGCAACATCACCTGTCACCTGCAGCACTACTAATCTATCAAGAACATTTTTCTTTTAAATGATGCATGCCTTCTCCCCTAGTTTAAGGACACAAAGTAGCTGGTTCCAGCTGACCCAGTTAGAGCTGGATGCAAGGTTGGGTCTGTCTGGTTCTAAGGCCGGGGCTCTTTCCACTCCACTGCATCCTCAGGCATGCTGAAGTTCCCCAAGGCCCTTGGAGTCTGGTCAAGTTGCAGCGATGGTCAGCTTTTGGAATAGCCTACTTCTGTCTTCTGGAGGAAGGAGAGACCCAAGTCCTCCCCATGAATCCATGGTAGACTGTTTCTAATGTGTTCCCGGAGAAGATCTTGTACTGCTTGTTCAAGGTCTTCCTTATCTTGGTTTTGATTGGGGGAGGTGGGTGTGGGTGTTCCTTTGGCTGGAGAAGGTCTCCAGGCTCTTGGGTTCTTCTGGACCAGGAGCCATGTGCCCTGTAGGCTTTGGCAGAGTTTATTTCTACCCTGCCAAGCCTGCCTCATATTTATTCATAGTTATTCACATTTTTGTTCAGTGTTTCCCTCATGCCAGTGCCCCCAGCCCCTTCCCTCACATGTGGGTGGAAAATACCTCCATTTTGGAAAGGTTAGCTGAGGTCCTCTGCAGGCACACCTGGGGCTTCTTGTAGACTCTGCAGACAGGGGGCACTAGAGGGTAATGTCTCCTGGTTCTGGGGTCTTCCAGTTACATCCTGGAGAAGAGACTGAGAGGCTGGGATGTGCACCCATGGGCAGGTTCACACATCATTTGTTCATGCACGCATGTCCCCAGAGGGCACTGGGAAACACGTCATGATGGACTGGAGAAAGCAAAGACAAAGGGTGTGCAAGTGGACGCCAGGATGTGGGCTAGGGGGCTGTCACAGTAGCTGCTAGTGCACCAAGAGCAGAAATGTGCTTGTGCCTGCTCCTCGCCTGCACCCCATCAAACAGATGACTCACGGCACTTGCTGCCTCATTTTATACAACACACACACAGACCCACGCAGAAACACTTCACAGGTTACATTACAGGTGCACAAAGCAAGCAAAACCAAACCCTTGATGGCCTGGGGCACAAACAATGTCCATGACAAGCCCAGGGCAGAAACCTGTACCTAGCTGTTGCCAATGGGCTTGGAAACTACAATATTTTCATGTGTTAACCCCGTCAAGTGAGAATGTCTTCACTCTTACCCCTTTTCTTCCCAGAGGTCCTGAACACCCTGGCCTCACATGAAGTCCAGGCACTTCGGTGTGGTGGAGCAGAGGGGTAGGGCTTGGCTTTCGGTTGTCATCTGCCTAGCTGAAAATCCTCTTGTCTGGTCTTTGGTGACTGGCTTATGTCCCATTAGCCATTAGATGTTGACATCTGTCATCGGGTCTTGGTCAGCAGGCTCTCAGGAGTCACGTCACTGCCACAACCATAATTTTGGAGCTGTGGAAAGGAAATAGGAATTTGTAGGTCTTCTCCATTCCTCATTCTTCCACTGAAATGTGATGTCTCCCTTGATCCAGAGTAAATGGCTACCTTTCTGAGAACTGTGTACTTTCCTTTAATAATACTTATCAAAACTTATAAACATATGTGTGTTTTCTTCTGTACTCAAGGTCTATCTCTCCTCCCTTCTCCATCCCCTCCCATCAAAAATCCCAATAAGGCTGGATTTTGTTTACTCCTGAGTTGTCAATACCTTAAAAAGTTTTGGTATATGGAGACACTATACAACACACACACACACACACACACACACACACACACACACACACACACACGATGGTTGGATTAAAAACTCAGTCAACCAAGAAGTCCATGTGATTGTTCAAGATTCTGTGGCTGACTAATGATCCCAAACCTCTGGTGACCCATAACATCTCTTTCCTACATACCATACTGACTGATATTGTCTTTGACATAGTGTTAAAAAATGTAGCTAATTCTTCTTACATTCTAAGGAGCTGTGTTTAATTACAAAATGACAATTTAAGATTGTGGTATAAACAAAGAAATGCCTAGTAAAAAATAGCTTTACCTTGGACTGCTTAGAATTATGCCCCTGACATAACAGTGCTCCTAAAAATAGCCTTCACATAGAGGGGTGTGCTGTCAGGGGCCCAAAGATACATGAGAAACAAAAATGTCTCTCTCACCTGGTTCTGTTTGCCCTGCCAGATGAGAGCTCGGACTGGGGAGTGTCAAGCGAGAGGCACCTTGTCATGAGAAGAGCAGTTTCCTCTGCTCTGTGCTCCTGCCACAGTGTGCTGCCTCTCCACAGGCCCACAGTGAGGAGGCAAGTGACAATGGCCTGAAACCTCCAAAACTGTGAGCAAAAAGCTGGGCGTGGTGGCACATGCCTTTAATCCCAGTACTTGGGAGGCAGAGGTAGGAGGATTGCTATGAGTTCAAGGCCAGCCTAGAACAACAGAGTGAGTTCCAGGTCAACTTAGGCTAGAGCGAGACCCTACCTAAAAAAAGAAAAAGAAAAAACCTGAAAAAAATTATGGAAGAAAGTGTGGTAGCTTGACTCAGATGTCCCCCATATACTTGTGTGCTTTGAATGCTTGGTCTCCAGCTGGTGGCAATTTGAGAAGAGGAGTCTTGCTGGAGAAGGTGTGCTGTTGGGTCTTCATGGTGTTATAGTCAGCTCCCCCTTGTCAAAGCTCAGCTCACTCTCTTGCTATTTACCATATTCTGTGGCAAGAACTGATTATCCAGCCTCTTCTCATGCCATGCTTTTCCCTGCCATCATGAAGCTTCCCCTCAAGACTGGAAGCCAAAAGAAACCCTTTCCTCCCACCAGCTACTTTTGGCCTGGTGATTTGTCCCAGCTACACAAAGGTAGCTACAACAAAAGTAGTCCAAGGCTTGCTTATATAGCAACTTCATGAAGCCATTCAAAACTGTGTCATCTGTATTTATCACATAGTTCTTGGGCTTGGGGTTGTTTTAGAAGAAGGTTGCTGAAGCTCTAATTATCATGTCTACATTCAAAGCAGTAGGAAGGAGAATGGTAAGGAAGCACAAAGGACTCATTTCCCTGAATTGTCGGACTTCTTTGAACCTCTTTAAACATCTTCTTGTAAGTCCCATACAATGTTCCTAGTTGCCTCTTACTGACCAGAGTTCAGTCACATGGCTACAGTTAACTAACTGCAAACCAGACTGAAAGGCTGTCTAGCTATATACATTCATGTACCCAACAAGATCAAAATTATCTCACCAAGAAAAAAAATGGACAATGGAAATTTGGAGGCAGCCAACAGGTTCTAAATCTTGACTCTTATTTGCATGTGAGTGTAGTTATGGATATTTTCCTATTTATGTTTTCTTTCCTACCCACAGGGGGTACTTATCAAGTTTGGCTGTGGGCATCCAGAGCAGAACCTCGGGGGCAGGTTAGACACACAGACAGAAAGCTGGAGGGAGTGGTATGAGCTGAATACACAGATGTGGGGTCCAGGTCAGTTGGGGATGAATGCCCTGGGAAGTGATGGATAAATGTGATAAACAGGAGAAGGGATTGTGGGAACAACCCAGGGGAGCCTGAGACATGTTCCTCCCTAATGTTTACCTCCCATTTGTTCACTGTCTCTGACTGTACATATCCATTGAGGAGTTTCTATGACAACCATGCTTTGTTGACAATGTGCTTTGAACTTCCCAGAAATCAGGCATTTGGCCAGCACACAGGGTTGGTAGGAACTTGTGGCTAAACTTCAAGATGATCTCAGACAGCTCATGTTATTTTCCCCGTTTCTTCTAAAAGCATTTCCATCTATAATCCTCAAGCTTCATGCATAAACAGATTTACTTGACAGTCTACTGAAGAAAGAGAATCTCAACTTTCATGTAAGAAGAGCTACTTACAACAGCTAGTTTTATTTTGGTACCAACCACGATTCCAGCATGCTTATGGTGATGCATTACAAAAGTCTCTCTCTGCACTCCCATTCCATTGTATCTGCTGTGTCCATGTGCAAACAAAAGCAAAACAGCTCCTTAGGTGAAAGGAAGGGTCTCTCCAACTCCTCACACAGCATGCTCTGTGCACCCCCTCCCATGCTCCATGCTTCCTTGTATCAAGAACCATCTTAAAATCCAGCTAAGCATTTATTTATTTCTCCCATTGGACTGCAGACTCTTGGAAAAGAAGAGCCATTCTCATTTAAATTTTGTATCTTCAGCATTCACCACAGTGTCTGGCACTTGTCAAGTTCCTCATTAAATATTTGTTGGCTGGATGGATGAATAAGTATGATAAAAACTCCAAATAAGACAGTTGCTGTAGAAACTGAAAATACTTCTGTTAAAAGTTTGATTGGATGAGGAGTCTATATGCAAATGCAGATGGGTCGACATATAGGAGTATTTTATTGCTTGGATATCTGATACACTTGGATTATACAGAATGCTAAACATGGATCATGAAACTTGCCCCTCCAGACAAGCACAGGCAGAGGAAGAAAAGAAGGAAGAGCTCACAGCTTCCTAAATTCCATATATGTGGAAAGAGGGAGCTGTACTTCACCTGTTAAATCTTATTTAAAAAAACATAAAAGATGAAATGAAAAAGTGTTTGGGAGAATGGCCACATAAAATTCTTTCTTGTAAGACAAATGAGAAATGCTTGTCAAAGATTAGCTGAAGAGATCTTTAGGGCCCTCAGAAAAGACCGTGAGCTGCTGATGGTGACTGAGATGGCACAGTGCCTGGCAAACCCTATCCTTGGCTCATCTGCCATGGGCTCTGTCTTGAGTAGGCACATAGACCATCTCTCTGGGATTGGCCCATAGCTCTCTTTGGTGCAATCGTGAGAGGTGCTTGCTTTAGACAGCAGCAGAATCTGCTTTACCTCGTGACTTACTCCTTAAGACGTTGAAAACTGTCTTGAAAGGACTAGGGATGGGGCTGTGGGAAAGACCTTCAGGGCTGGCCTCTGACTTCTTCCTACAGTGGCAAGCCTGCTCTCCTGAGAGACTTCTCAGCCTGAGATGCAAAACTCTAGACTTGACCACATTGTTGATTTGGCCACTTGATCACAGGGATCTAGCAAGTCCTTAGCTCTGCCCCAGAACAAAGATTCTTATGACCAGAAGTGGGTTGTACCTGGAGTTAGCCAGTGCCCTCCACCCTGGGACAGTACTTGTCAAGGAGCAGCTTGGTGTGACCAGCATGAGAACACCCAGGTATAGTCATTGCAATATAGGGGCTACATCCTGGGTTACACCTCAAACTTAATCAGGCCTTCTGAAAGCAGGCACAGATTTCTAGGTAGGAGAGACTAAAGATCAACCTCCACCTGCTTGGTGAAGAGGCTAGAATCTTAAAAATATTTACATAAAAATTATTATTTTGGTTTAGTATAGGTAATAAATATCAAACTAGATAATAACTAAATGTCCATAACAGGTGAATGACTAGATAAATTGGGGTACAGTTGTCTCTCAGTATCCAAATGGGATTGGTTCCTGGACTCCTTGATTGCCAAAATTTGTGGACGCTCAAGTTCCTCACATAAGATGATGCACAGCTTCCTGTGTCCTTTAAACCACTCTTGACCCACCATTGGTTGACTCTAGAGTGTGGAACCCATGGATAGGAAGCCCAATTGTATACCCTTACAATGGATGACCATTTGACAATAAAAACAAATAAACTAGTGATAGATGTGTCATGAATACTATGCTGAGCGGAAAGACATCAGACACAAAAGACTATGTGCTGCCTTATTATATTTGAAAAACATCCTTGTCTGTAGGAACAGAAAAGAGGTCAGTGGTTGTTTATATCCAGGATGTAAGGTGAATATTGATTGATAGAAAGCATAAAGAAGACTCTCAGTGTTGATGGAAATGCTTATGTTGGGTAATTAATTGGTTTGTGGCTACAAGAGTGTATAAAATTGTCAAAACCTATTAAATCACATTTAAGATGGGTGCATTCTCTCATTAAGATGGGTGCATTCTTATTGAGATAAGTTATATCCCAATGATACTGATCTATTTTTCTTTTTATAAAGAGCAAAGCTTTCTAAACATCCAGACTTTTAGGACTGGGGGAGTAGCTCTGGTTCCTCATCTAACTCCAGTTGGTAGAGTGTTTGCCTTGCATGTACAAAGCCCTGGGTTCCATCCCTGGCACAGCATAAACCAGGCATGATGGTACATGTCTGTATTCCCAGAACTTGAGAAGAAGAAGCAGGATGGTCAGAAGTTCAAGGTCATCTGCTTTATAGCAAGTTGGAAGTTGCCTGGATCACATGAGACCCTATCAAAAAATAATACAATTTATAATTAATTGTCCATATCATATCAGAATATGCTGCTATTTTTATAAAATTCAAAGTGACTTTGGGTATTCACAAAGAATATGGGGTATGATCTAAAGTACCCATCCCTCCAAAACCAAGCCCTTATGGTATATCCAGTTCTTTGGGTCTGAAGCCCAGGGTTCTAGATTAGCCACGTCTCCAGGTGATTCTGCAGTTAGAGACCCTGGGCAAAGTGACCCAGGTAGCTCCTGAGGACTTTTGAACATAATTAACCTCTAGTTTGCTAATGTGACCCCAAATCAGTACAATTAAGAGCTAAGAAAACCCTTTTTTAATACTTTATTAAATTCATAACCTTTTTAGTTGCAAATCCTCATTAAAGAACAGCTGCACCATATTTTTGGCTAATGTGTATATAGCAATCTTGTTAATCATGGGGTATTAATTGCTTTGTTTGTGCAGTCTATAGGCTTCTGAATGCTATGTCATCCCAACCAACCAGTCTTGTAGGAACTGATGTCTGTATAGCTGAACATCTTTTCCAGCATTGTCTCTAGGACTTTCCCGTTCCCAGGACAAAGTTGGTGGTATCCTAGTGTGTTATTGGTTTCCATTACTATAATAAGATGCTATGACAACATAATGAGTTTATAAAGATGACATTTTTATTTTGGCTCACAGTTTGGGAGTTTTCATTCAGCTGGCCTACTGCTTTTGTGTCTACGGTGAGGCAGACCATTATGGTGGGGACTTACAGCAGGAGCATGCAGGAGACCAGAATAGCACAATTTCCCCTGAGACACACCCCCCAGTAACCAAAGTCAGAGACATCCTACTAGACCCCATTTCTGAAAGAGTCTTAAAGGTGCCATGGCTGGGGCAAAGCCTTTTATACATAGGCCTTTGAGGGGCATTCCAGATCTAAACAGCGGTGTACAGTAACTTCAGCTATCACTGACCAAGCACTTAACATGAGCACTTGGCAGTTACTGTCTCTTTCAATCCTCTTACTATCTAAGTGAGTAACAACTCAGGATTCAGAGAGCCTGAGAGACTTGCTTGAATGCTCACAGCTGCAGCAGTGCCAGAGCTAGACTTCAACCCAGTTCCAACACAGAAGTGGTGGAACCGTGGTTTCACACCAGAGTCCTGTGGGGAGATGGCAGAAATCTAGTTGCCTTGGCTATACCCCAGAACAGGTGAGTCAGACTGCCTGCAAGGTGTGAGTTAAGTGTCACTGTTCATTAGAAGCTCTCCAGTGACTTAATGTGCAAGTCAGGCAGAGATTCTTTCTCAAATTCTATACTCTTTCCCATGACATACTGAAGGATGGTGAGCACAGCACCCCAGGCTCACCCTGGGATGAGTTGCTAGTGTCCTGAAGCAATACTCTCAGGGAGACATCATCTTGTTGAAGAATATAGTATCCTTGAGTTAAATGGATATATTTAACCACAGGAAAAGGAGCTGGAGGAAGATGGGGGGAGGGTGCGAAACATAACTTCTGGGCATGACATGCTCCATGGCTGTTGGACTCTTGAACTCACAACAGCTGTGGTGACCTGTACAAGTTCTGCACAAGAGTGGGCTTCTCAGCATTCTGTTCAGGTGGGGGCAATTATGGGCCCCCAACCCTCCCTGAGGGTTTATGTGTGGTAACATTTGAGCTGGGAGGGAGATGATGTAACCAATGATCATGTTCCTGTAAATAAGTCCTCACTCATGCATCTGTAAGAAATCCTAATGAAACTCAGCCATGAAATCGAAAGGGTGCTTACCCTTTCACATGAAGAAGGGAGGAGGGGCCATGAGTAGTAGGGGAGAATATCTAAGTCTTTGAATAATTGAGCAGTCTGACAGCCCCGGGTCCCGGCCACTGGTTCCTTCCCTCACTGAGCTGTTGACCAAAGTGACCCATGAGGTTCCAAAAACAAGACAGAATTCTGTCAAGGCTCTTGAATGCCCTCCCCAGGCCTGTTGCTGAAGAAACCACAGAATGCCATCAATCAGCATCGAGAGACCCTTCGTGGTCTGGAATGGTAACCAGCCCCCAGTTGGCAGTTAGTGCAGTGATGGAAGGCACTACACAAGCTGCCAGGGGAAGCAGATCAACGACAGCTGGAGTAAACAGACCACTGGCATGAAACACAGTCTGCGGCCATGAGTAGGCTGAGCAGACCTCCTACTGGGAGAGAACAGCAAACCAAGAAAGGAGCACTCGTGCAATGGAGGAGCCTGGGCCTGGGGGAGACAATCAACAGCTATTAAATTCAGCCAAATATTCCACTCAGTGAGGGGGAACCCTTGATTGGAACTGGGGATTCAGGGTGATATGCACGGGATCCCATACTCTTGGGCTCCCAAGAAAAGACGCACTATGCAAGTGACTGATGGGGAGGCTACTAAAAATAGAAACTAGGTAATCCAGAATGGTGTATATTTGTTAACCTATACTGATCTCACTCTCCAATGGAGATTATGTTTGTATTTTTCAGGATACAGTGAAAGAGCTGTGGCCCATATAACCCTACCAACCAACCACAGGCAGTAAGCTGAGATCTTGGCAAGAGATGAGCCACCACAGTCATATCTTGGAGGATCCATAGGGAACCCTGCAGAGAATGATGTAATGAACAAGGGACCCACAGCCATTCAATCAACTCAGGATAAGCCAGTGAGACAGAAACCAACAATTTTCAACTTAAAGCCCCCTAAGCGCACAACATTAAAGCATCCTTAATACTCACCCACCACGACTCAGGGAACTGAGCAGAAGAGGGGGCGGAAAGATTGTGAGAGCCATGGTGGGGGAGAATATTGGAGGCATGGCACCCCTCAGTATCAACACACTTGGGTCATGAGAACCCGGCTGAATACTGGGCTATCCATCCCCTACCACAGAGACTGATACAGACGGCCCATGGTGGAGGATATCCAGCTGACTGGGAATGGGGAAGGGGGGCAATGAGGAATTGGGGATAACAACTCATTGTTGGCCCACTAAACAATGTAACTCATTATGGACAATAAAAAAAGTAAATGAATAAAAATAAGATAAATTCCTTTCAAAAAAAAGAAGGGAGGAGGGAAATTGGGAGTTGGAGGGGGCCGAGGACAAGAGAGGGTAATGAAGAGGCAGATATGATTAAAATAGATTACACACATGCATAAAAATATAATAAAACACAGTATTCTCTATACTTAATCTATACTAATAAAAACAAAACCTTGGCTGTATTCTCCTCCTTCACAGTCACGAAGTACCTATTATGCATCAGGACCTGGAGATACAAAGCCAACATACCTATCTCTCAGGAAGTCTGATGTATTATCGGGAACATAGACCCATGAGGGGATTATTAAAAACTGTTATGTGTCTGATGGGTGAAGGAGGTTTAGGTGACAAAGAACACCCAGAGGTGTCAGCAAGGGCTCCTGGATCAGATAGCACCTGAGTGAATGGATGGGTAGAGACTTCCAGGTGGAGAGAGAGAGAGAGACACCAGGTCACAGGGTGTTCCGAAGATGTAGGATGGAGACAGCAGAAGCCTTCGGGAGAGCTCTGTGCATTTAAGAGACCAAAACAAGGTGATACAGAGAACCGAAGAAGATGAGGTCAGAGGCAGAAGGTGGACAAGGTTGAAGGCATATCAAGGAGAGTGGTCCTTGTGCTGCAAGAAACAGTAAATCACCAAAGTGTGTGAAACAAGATAGTGATGCGATTCAGAGCTAAGATTTCAAGTGGTGACAAGGCTGAGAAACCCAGGAAAAATGGAAGAGTGAAAAGAGAAACTATACCCTGCAGCTTTCTAGTCTGTGTTTCTATTGGAACTAGACATCCTAAGAAGTGTCACTGAAGGCGGAGGTCAGCTTCTTGCATGGACTTGACCATAGCTGGTAATGATGAGCTCTGTTCCTTCTTGGCCAAGAAAGGTCCTTATGTTTGGAGAAAGGAAATACATGCTGGTACCCAGAACATACTGCTGGGGTGCAATAGAACCTTTGGTAGGTAGGCCATGTGGGAGGGAGGGCCTCCAGTCACTGGGTACATGGACCTTTGGGGGACATTTGTCAGAATCCCAGCATTGATTGATGGCAACCTCAAAAACTGTGTGCAAGTTTCTGTGCCTATTTCTGGAAGAGGGTCAGAAATATTTCATATTTTCAATGGCTTTAGGACTCAAAGACAGAAATAAAATGCAAATATTCTAGATGAAATAATGGTTGATTCTTTGTGCTAACCTGATCCTCAATTGGAGAAAGGCCCAGATGTTTTTCATATATATATATATATGACTAGTAGGCACCAGGCTTCTTATAGTATACACACAAAAAAGCCGCTCCTTGCCCATCTTTGCTCGAAAGCATTTTGTTAGGCCTCCAGCTTCAGAACTGAAAAAGACAAGCTGACCTGAACAAAAGGATGAACACTGCCCAAGGGGAATTTGATCAGAAGCACCAGCTGTTGAGGTGACTGCTTTTGCTGCAGAGGGACAGAGACCTCAGATCTCTGCTGGCTCTGAGGCCCAGGTGGCCAAGGGACTCACCTCCTTCAGGCTTTTATGGCTGCAGCTCCACACACATACAAACAAACATGTGCTTCCCACTTTGCTATGATTTATGTTGACAGTTTCTTGGGAAAGCAGGTGGGCGGGAAAGGTTCTCCCAGCAGGAAAAGTCTGTCTCTGCTGCTTCATGACTGGCTCTTCTGTGTTAATGAGTTTCACCCCCAGCTACTGCTGGAGCTGTTGTTGCCCCTTCTAAAGCTGCAGCCACATTAAGGGAGGTTAATGCGTTTATGGGGAGGTGGGTAGAGTGGGGGCCATTGTCCCAAAGAGGTGGGTGTTCCATTCAGAGTCTGACAATGATGATTGAAAGATGATGGCACTGACCAGCTTTGTGACACTAGAATGAAAAGACCGAGATAATTAACTCATCCAGAGAAAAGATCAACTAAGCTCCTGGTTTCAGAAGCTGTGGTCTGAGATCTAGAGATCACTTTGCTTGGGCCTCAGGTTGGGTATACTGGATGGCAAGGGTGGAATATGTGTGGCCAAGCTAGTGTGTGGCTATTCACATTATTAGCTGGAAAACAAAGACAGGAAGGACTCCTCTGAAACCCAAGGATCTCCCTCCGAGGCCTACCTCCTAAAGGTTCCACCACTTCTCAGTAGTGCCAAACTGCGTTGAAGACTTTGAAACATGGACCTTTATGGGGACACTTATCCAATCTATAGCCGTGATGATATACACTAACTGAGCTACTTCATTTTAGCCTTGCCAGTGCCCACAGGTTTATTGCTAATGGGTTGGGCATCACCTGGGCTGCAATCTTTCTTTGAAAAGGAAGGATATGGTATAAGCATGGTGATGGTGTCATTGCTTAATTCTTCCATTGCACCTGCCCTCTCTTCTTAGAGCACAGAGTCCTGACATCTATACTCAGCCTTTACAGGAAAGGACTTAGATAACCTCATCATCTGTATCAATCAGGGTTCTGCAGAGGAAATAGAACAAATGTATAATATGATATTATAAATAAGATGTATAGAGGTACATAGACTTATATGAGGCATTGGCTCATTGGATTATGGAGGCTGAGAGAAGCAGGAAATCTGACAGTGTTGTTCTAGCCCAGGAAACTTGAGAACCCAGGGGAGACAATGGCGAGAGTCCAGTGTGAATCCAAACGACAGAAAGTTGGGGAGTTAATGTCTTAAGACCTTGTCGGAGTGGAAAGGCCCGAGAACTGAGAGTTCTAATTCCTGAAAGTAGGAGAAGACAGACCTTCACAGGGCATTCTTGTTTTCAGGCCTTCACTGGAGCAGCTGGTCCCTCCTTCACTGGTAAGGGTGGGTCTCTTACCTCAGTCTAATGAGTGAAATGCTCTTCTGGTCTGGGAACACCCTCACAGGCACCCATGGCAGTGTTTCACCAGCTATGTGGGTGTCGCTTAGCCCAGTCAGGGTGACACATGAAATGATCCATTCCACCATCTGGCAGGGAAGCTCTTACATTTTTTTTTTGACTTATTGAATTTCCACAAGATGTCGTTGGGTTGAAGAGTTCATTATAAACCTACAAGATTTTTAAAACCTAAGCATGTAAACTTTTGTTTCAGACCCAGAGTCCAATTACGAATGGGCCAATCCAGGAGGTCTATCTCTCAGTGACTCAAATGGTGCCAGAAAATGCAGGCTTCTAATCTCAAGTTCTTCTGGGGCAGGGGGCAGTGAGGGCAGCCCACCCTAGAAAGCATCAACCCTCCTTGGCTGTATTTTTCTAGTAAGTATCATTTCTCTATGCATGTGAAGTTTTAGTGGACAGAAAGTTGGCAGAACACAGGAACCAAGTATGCATGTCAAGTTACTGTTTACCAGGTAAAAGTGATTTATTTTGGCATTGAAAATGTGACATCTTAATCTGGTTTCCAAGACAATATCTGATTTAGAAAATGACTGAGGAAAATTAAAGAAAGAAGATGAATTATGAAAACATGAGAACCACTTCTCTGAGCCCTTTTCAAAGTTTCAGTTGCTCTGGCTGGTGGGGGAGCTTACGTATGTGTTCTGTTTGATTACTTGTTTTACATAGTATTAGAAGAAGACTTGTCGTTCCAACCGTAGGATAAATACCTGAAGTGTCAGAAGTAATATTTAAAGACTACTTGCTTGAAGGGATAATCAATTATTAGTTGGGCCAAAGAGCCAGATGTGCCGGCCAGATGCTGTCAAGGAAATGAGGACTTACTCCTTGGTCTCACTCGTCACATCCTTATGGTCAGGGTCTCAATCCCATTCTAAGTTGTTTCCAGCATTCTTTTACTCATGAATAATTATGGATTACAACCTAGTCACTTGAACGTCGTATTCATTGACTTCAGCCTACCTTCTCCATATCCCTTTACCTTGATCAGAAATACCCATTTTTCACACTTATCTGGAAAATAAAAACACAGATCAAATATTGCCTCCTCCATGTAGCCTTCTGTAATATTCTCATTCACCCTTCCTTCTTCTCATACTACACCATGAAGCTTTTGGGGATTTTCCTGAAGCATGAATTCCTTGAGTGTGATATATTTTACTTATCCTTACATCAGTGTGTATCACTGGGACAGACATGTACTAGGTGTGTAATAAACATTTCCTGAACAAGTTTTGCTAAGACCCCTGCTATCTCTAAAATTATTTCTATGACATAACGTGTAACAATGTATTAAAGAAAACAAAACAAAGAAACAAACAAAAACCTTCAGAGCTCTGGCACTCGAGAGACTAGAGTTCAGATCCCCAGCACCCAAGTCAAAAGATGGACATGTGTCTGTAATCCCAATACACCTCTAACAAAATGGGAGGCAGAGATAAAAGAAGCCCAGAAGCTTTCAGGCCATCTAGCTTGGCACCACAGTGGTGAATAAGAGACTCTGCTTTCAACAAGGATTAAGGCGAGGACTAACATCCAAATTTGTCCTCTGACTTCCACACACGTGTAATGGCACACATGTACCCCTATTTGCTCGCTCCCTCTCTCTCTCTCTCTCTCTCTCTCTCTCTCTCTCTCTCTCTCTCTCTTTCTCACACACACAGATATTTAAAAAAATTAAAAACCAAACTTCAGAGTTCTGAAAACCATCTATTCTAAAGCTTATTCTAAAGTCTCCCCCGAATGGTTACCAGTCACCAGGAAGTAGATCAACATTTGGCATTACCCAAGCATGCTATCAATTCCCTGTGAGATCAGGACCCTTCACAGATGAGCACCTAATGGAGAGAAAAAAAAGGTCTGTGGTTGTGTTAGTTACTTCTTGCATCGCTGGGATGAAATGCCTTTCAGACACAAGGTGAGGGAGGAAGGATTTGTTTCAGTTCATCACAGCAGAGAAGCAGTGTGGCTGCTTTTCCATTGGGATGGTGGGCACATGGGGCAAGAGCTTGCTCATAGAAAACAGAACGAATCCAGAGCCTTCAAAGGTCCACCCCTAACAACCTACCTCCATGAGCTAGACCACTCCCTGAAGCCTCCACAGCCTTTAAAATGGCTGCCCAAGCTGAGGACCAAGCACGACAAAATTGAGCCTCTGGGGCATTTCAGATTTAAACCACAGCACTGCTCATCAGCTACCTTGACTTTTGGAAGCACATGGAGGCTTACTGGATTTAAACTGATAAACTGAGAAAGCATGGTTTTAGCTTAAAATAACCTGCATAGTTCAAAAGGAAAATAAGTCAATGAATATTTTGGTATGTTGTTACCATGCAATTTTCAGTTGATATTTTTATTTTCTTATGCTTCGCTCCCTTCTTCAGCCTTTCTCTTTCTGTTGCTTCTTTGTTTGGCCGTTTAGAGAATGTGTTTACTCATGAATATTTTGGGGGGTGGGAAAACTGAGAACTCTTTGGAATTGGAGGAACTAATTGGAGGTCCTACTTGTACTGGAGAGCAGTTGATATTTAAATTCAATTCCCGTAGTGTACAACTCTCAAAAATCACATAGGAATACAAAATACAAAGCTTTCATCCTTATGTTACTTTTGTCAAAAAAGAAATACTAGCCAAACTCAAATCCTCCTGATAACTTTCCAGGGGATTCCATGGGCTTGCTGATCTGCATCAGGAAGTTGTAACAGAGAAGCCGGAGGAGAGAGCACTCCATCTTCTGTCTCGAAGGTTAGGTGTATGCAGTCCAGGGCTGGCTTGGTACTTTGTCCCTGTCGGTCACCTTAGCTTCTTTGGTCTTGCTGCTGTACCATTCCCGGGTGTTCCTGGCAATGTCCCCTAGTGTGGCACATAGCATCCCACATAGGGAGGCAGAAAGGGCAAATCCCTCCCCTTTTTCATTAATGTCTGGCAGTTGTACACACTGTACTAATTTAAAAACAGGGATCTATTTCTACAGAAGAAGGTGCATGCTTGAGGGGCTGGAGAGATGGCTCAGGAGTTAAAGTGCTTGCTTACAAAGCCT
>PVHP010033043.1:0-19909 GCA_004024765.1 Zapus hudsonius | reverse complement strand
TGTCCTGGTATGAACACAATTGAGCCTACCCTGATTCGCATTCTTTCCTATGTGTATGTTTGTGTTTCTCAATAACAAATTACTCCAACTTAATGACTTAAATCAACATACACGTGTTGTCTCGCCCCTTGTGTAGGTCAGGAATTGAGGTAAGGTCTCACCACAGCCACAAAGCTGTCAGCAGAAGCTGCCATCTCAAGGTGCCACTGGTGTCTGTCTACAACTCTTCATAATCTCAGAATGTCATCCCATCAAAGAGGGGAGGTTCACACGGGACAGATTCCAGAGCTTGGAGAAGACAGGGAAGAGCACCTTATTTGTATCCTCCAGTTCAGCTCCCTAACATCCCTGCTCTCATACATTAGTCTAGAAGCAGAGCATGATGGGAAGGGGAAGTAGATTTCAGAAATCTTCAATCACACAAATTGAAACTGCACATGTTGTCAAGAATGTCAAGTCTGAGTTCATTTGGTGAACCCATGTGACACACTTTTGCCAATCAGAGAAACTGGGGAGGAACTGGAGGTCTCACTGTCACGAGTGGAGACGAGGAGCATAAATCTTACAGAGTTCTCTTAGTCTGTCTCCCAGTCAACAGAAGCTACCTATGCAGCTATCGGTGAAAAGAAGGAACAACCATCAGCATCCTGTCTCTTCATTTGCACTGAAACTGGAGTCACATGCTGCTTATAAAACTGAGTCACCCAGGACAAGGTGCAGCCTGAAAAAACAGTTGTCCACAATATTGAGTAACTTAGAACCAAACACAGTCTGATTTCAACAGATGTTAAACTCTTAAGCCACTGGCCTAAGTTCAGTTGCTCAAAATGACTTCCCAGAGACCGGCCCTGATGACCCATCCAAAATACCCAGCTCCCATCATTCCCAGCTCCCTTGTCCCTGCCTTATTTTGCTCCTAGCACTCAGCACAAGTATAAGGTTCAAGGTTCTGGGGGCAGTTTAGGAATGTGGGAATTGTCCTTGGGCCTGTAGAGGCAAATCTCGGTCACTACACTTGACTGCAGTTGGGAACCATCAGAAGGGTCTGGATTTTTCTTATCTCTTCCCCCTTAGGGAGTCCTTCCACTCCCTTCCTAGAGAATTAAGATTTCTGGGAAGATTACCCTTTTTCAGAATCCTGACCCCAGACATTTGACTTGAGGACTGGCTAAGCAAGCTGCCCATCCAGGGGCTCACATAAAAAAACCCCCAAAGTGCTCCCTCCTAAGGTGCTAAGCTATAACAAAAATCTTTCTGAGCCTTCTCCTCTGGTCTGTGGGTTTTATTCATTGAATTCATAAGACAAGGATTCAGAGACACCCTAAAATTATCAGTGTGTTGGTGTATTGTAATGATGCATTATCGAAGACCTCCAAAATTCCTGTTTCAGATTGAGAACAGAGGACTGAGGCAGTGTCATGGTTTGATACAGGTGTCCCCCACAAACAATTGAATGTGTTCTGATAGATCGATCCTCAGCTGATGGCAGTTTGGGTTTTACAACCTCGATGAAGCTGTGTTGTTGGGGGCGGGCTTATGGGGGTTATAAGCCAGTTTCCCCTTGCCAGTATTTGGCACACCTTCCTGCCGCTGTTTGCAGTGCTGTGGCAGAGGTGATGTCCAGCCCTCTGCTCATGCCATCGTTTTCCCTGCCAGGATGGAGTCTCCCCTCGAGTCTGTAAGCCGAATAAACCCATTCTTCTACAAGCCGCTTTTGTTTGGGTTTTTTCTGTGCAGCAACTAGAATGATGACCCGAACAGGCAGGTTTTTAGGCGCAGGATTCTATTAAGGTCAGGAGGGAACAGTGGGATCCAGAACGAAAGGAAATAGGCTTTGAGAGCCTGAGTGAAGGGAGGAGGAGGTTTTCAGGGAGTGGGGGATACTGTACTTTGAGGGAGTGCCCTTGCATGTGATGAGGTGATGTCTGGAAAGAGGAGCCATGCTCCTCTCAGCCTTGGTGAGGTGGACTTCTGGGTGTGTCTGGGAGAGGGCTCTGGTGCTTGGACAGCTGCTCAGAGGGACAGGATTCTTCTGTCCTGTGCCTTGCCCAGTACCACGACAACCTGCCCTTGGGCTGCCTCTCTTCACCCTGAGGTTCAGGAAAGCCACCCTGATATTGTCACATATCAACCTTTCCAAGGGTTGAGGAAGAAGCCCATGGCTTTTGCCTCCCTGACACTTTCTTCACTATTGTCAACATTTTAAGGTTTTCTTTCCCCTAAGAACTATACAGAATAATAATTTCTTAAAAGCCTCATGACTCTATTGAAAATAGTAAGAAATGTGTTTAAAGAGGCAAAAGTGCTCTGCAGTCCTTCAAGTCTGGCCGGAGGGCAGGGGCAGCCCTTCCTTGCTGCCTGGATGCCCTCGCCATGCATCTACATGGCATGAGTTTCCCATTGACAAGCCCACTGTGACCTTCAATAAGCCCTGTCAACACTTCATAGGAAAACATGGTAGACATGTTAAAAAGCTGATATGGTACAAAAGTTATAAGTAGCTCCCCCCTCAGGAAAAAAAATTAAAAAAGAAAAATCACTTCAGAAGAGCTCTATAAATCTTTATTTTCACTGCAGCCTCTCCTCAGAACCTCGTTTTGTTCTACAAACAACTCCAAACTGCCTACATTCACACCCATAAGCTTATTGTGACCCTAAGTTCCACTTGGATTTCAAGAAATGTAATTTTCTGTTTGACAGGAGGCATGTTGAGGTATATTAAGACCTTTCATCTAGCTGCTCAGACGCCCTGGAGGGGCTGTGGATTATTGAATAACTTTGCCAGGCGAGCAGAGGGAGGGTCAGGAACCAGGCTCTCAGGCTGGCTCCTACCTCAGCCCCCCAGGGAGACCCAGGCCTGACTTGCTTTAATATGATAGCAAGGTCTCTGCAGGGAACTCATTTTAATACCTGATGTTCTGAATCTTGCCTAGTAAGAGGCTGACATTTCTCAAAGAAATCAACTTTAATTATGATTTTTAAAATGCTCACCAATTACATCCTTAAAAATAATAGTCCCCAATATTGGAGGTCTATTTTTATTTTAATCAGCAGTAGCCTGGAAAGCCCATTTCCTACAGCTTAGTGAGGTTACTTTCCCTTTTTTTGATTTAAATAAAAATATCTCTTACTCTGGGCTGGGAAACTCAGCATTTTTCCAGCAGAATAATTGAGGATTACAGGGGTTTATGTTTCTCACAATAGTTTTTCTTCGAGATTCTTTCTCAAGCAACGAACACTGCTTACCCAAAGTGCAGCAGGTTTTTGTTGAACCTTTAGGGTCCAGTTACACTGCAGTAAACACCAGCAGATTATTTAAAATTGAAATATTTGGCTCTCTATTCTAGAAGGTTTCTCAGGCTGATTAAATATGAAACTTTTTACTCTGTACAATGATTTAGCTCAATGTCTTATATTAACCTCACCACCCAGCCCCAAGGCTATTTTCCCACAACAAAATGGCCTTCTCTAAGCAAGTTGGTAAAGGAAATTAATCTCTTTTTATAAAGAAATTCTGGGGAATGGTTTTAAAGTCCCAGCTTATCGGTTGAGTGGATCTTGTTCCTCAGTACAAACAAGGGAACAGAGGACATTTGCATGGGCAACGGGAACAAAGGTAGTGGTGTATGTCATCTGTGACACCAGTTGGCTCTGCCTGTTTGGGGGTCACAAAGGGACAGGAGTCCCTGTACACTTTGTAGTTAGTAGAGCCCAGTGACCAACTGTAGCCAGTGTGCTGTTAAAGAAAAACCTGAATCATGTCCACTTCTCTGGTGTCAGGCAGACCATTCGAAGGGCTCTCTCCTTCATCGGGTAATATTTCAGGTTGAGGCCTTTCTGTCAGCCTGGGTCCTAGAACACTTGGCCTCCCAAAGTTGATCTACAGTGAACACAGCAAAAGTGTATTGTTGACAGGAAATAAAAATAAACCTTTGGAGCTGGAGAATGGTTTAGCCATAAGGCACTTGTCTGCAAAGCCGAATGACCCATGTTCAATTCCCCAGTGCCCACACAAAGCCAGATGCATGGAGAGGCAGGCGCATGCATCTGCAGTCCACTTGCAGTGTCTCGAGGTCCTGCTACGCCCATTCTCTGTTTCTCTTCCCCTCCCTCCCTCTCTCTTTCTCTCCCCCTCCCTCTCTCCCTTTCTTTCTCTCTTTCTCTCTCTCCCTCTCTCTCTGTGCTTAAAAATCAATCAATAAATAAATAATTTTAAAATGAATAAACCTTTGTTACTTGAAGTCACAGAGATTGAGGACTACTTGTTACCTTACTATGACCTTGCCTGATTTGACTAACATACTCTTTCAATAACCCTATAAAGTAAATCTTATCGTTACTGGTGAATTGCCTGAGATCCTTTTTTTTTTTTTTTTTTTTTTTTCGAGGTAGGGTCTCGCTCTAGCCCAGGCTGACCTGGAATTCACTATGTAGTGTCAGGGTGGCCTCGAACTCATGGTGATCCTCCTACCTCTGCCTCCCGAGTGCTGGGTGGGTGGGCATGCACCACCAAGCCTGGCTGCCTGAGATCCTTTTTATTTAAACCTAGATAGAAATCATGGGAGGCAAGAAGGGATGCTTAACATGCTCACCTTTTGTAGCTCTTATATCCAACAGCAACAGGTTGTGCCTGGCATTATAGATCTCCTGCAGGCCTAACTCTCCAGGTGTTAGAAGTCCTGGAGCCAGGCATGGTGGCTCATGCCTGGAATCTCAATATGTGTATGACTGAGACAGGAGGATTCCTGTGAACTTGAGGCCAGCCTGGGCCATAGAGTGACCCTGTCTCAAAACTCCAAAAACAAAGAAGCAATCAAAAAGCATTATAATTCTGGTGTAGGCCCAGGGTTCTAAGACCCTCGCTGTACAAGAGTTACAGCTTTCATGTAGGCCTGGGAAGTAAGGATCACTTAGCACTTGGGTATTAGGATTCCCCTGCCCCTGACAGGAGCCAGCGTTATAGCTCCCAAGCCTGAGCCCCTTAGCCCTAAAGCTTGACAGCTCTCTGAAAGTCTTCCAGAGCCTGCCTGACTCTTTTCTGATTTCCATCTTCCTTTAGCTTTATCTCTCCATCCTTCTCAACTTCTTGTTCTGTTTAGCTACCTTTTGTTGCTCTGGTTGCTGTCACTGTGTCTACCATCTAGAGACAGCTACTGCTGCTTTGGGCTCCCCATGAGACTTCTGTCAGCCACCAGTCTTGGGGCTCCACCTCTGTTGCAGTGTCTGTACAGCCCAGTGACTGCTCTGCTGTATTTGCAGCTTTGCGGCCTGGTATAATGGCTGCTTTGCTCCATCCTCCTCTGCCCCACTGTCTCCACTGCTTGTCTCCTCATATTACAGCTTAGTCTGCCCTAGTGAAAGCAAGCAAAAAGACTGCTCCAGGGAAGCTCTTTATTAGACATCAGGTTGCAACAAAGGAGAGACAGCCAGCACCAAATGAGCCAAACAGCCTGCTTATTTAGCCAGAGGTGGAGCGTTTGCACCAATCACAGCACACTTCTCATACAAATAAAGGCTTGGATTTGTACCAATCACTATACAGTGTCTTTTACAGCATCACAACTGTCCCCATGTTGGGCCATCAGGGGAAGTTCTCATCTCTGGCCTAGGTGGAAATGTTTACAGGGTTATCCAGTGCTCATCAAGGCATGTGACGGCAAAAGTCTGGGACTATTTGAAACTGCCCTGAAGGCTGCACCTTCAGGAACGAGATAAGCAAGTGTGGTCACTGTGTAGTTTCCTCAAGGTGTCTGTGGAGTGCTCCGAACAGCTGGTGATAGCATAAGCTTACTCTGCCTGGCTGGATGCCTGGTAGTCCTTTGGCTCAAGGCAGACAGGGCAGCAAGAGAGTCTAAGAGCTGCCAACTAGGGGGTAGAATTGCCCCATTCCCTCCCAGCTTGGCTTATTTATAGGACAACGAACAGCAGGAGTGCTTACAAGAACTTAAAGAACATCATTAACATTAATAGTGATTTTAACAGACTTTAAAATGCTCAACACTTGCCCAAAGCTCCAGGGAGAGATGATTCCTTCCCCTCATCTGTCTCATAATTACCTTGTGATTTTCTCAGAGCAAAGAGTTGGTGAAGGATGCCTTCAAACCCAGCTGTCTGACCTAATTTCTGTGCTCACTACACCGATTTTGTAAGAATTTTTGATTACTTCCAGATGAATGTCCTTACAAGCTGACTTAGAGCATTTACGAATTTATGATTCTGCTATTGAATGATGGCAATTAAACAGCACAGTAGAATTTTACTATGTGGCGTTTCATTTGATCCCCACAACACCTCTCTGTTAGACAGTTTCTTATTAGCTTCATTTTACATGTGGTCCACGTGAAGTCTAGAGACATTACTGAATTGGTCCTAAGTGCCAGGTCTTGAACCTAAGTTTTCTACCTTCAAGTTCACAGATCCTATGTCGGTGGTATTTTTCAATCGCTTCTTTTCTTCAGTGAGTACCATTGGCCTCGTGCTTTCCACAGATGGCATGTTAGCTACTCTGAGGCTTGTTGCTATGACAGTGAAGAAGCTCAAGGGAAGAGGGTGCTGCACTTACCTGGACAGCTATGCAACCAGAAGCAGCTTATGGAAGGAAACACACATGATAAACAAGCATGAAATTCTGAAAGATGCCTGAGCAGCTAGGGCTTTGGGGACTTAGGGCACAACACAGTGCCAAATTTTCAGCTTTTCTTTCTGTCTTATACATGCCAGACTTGGAGCTGAAAAACTGGCAACTCAGAAGTGCCAGCTGGCACAGGCCCAATAAAAATAAACAAATAAAATAAAGGCCTGTACTTTCTACCCAAAGGTCTTCCAGAAAGGGTCATTGAACGAGACAGGTTAGGATACTTTGACAATGACCATTCTTCTCCAGCCAAACACCACAAAAACAGAAGCCTTACCCATGCCAGCAAAGGTGAGCAGAGAGTGCACTCCACCCTTCCACGAAATAGCATGAGAAGGTGGGGCTTGTGTCTTCACACCTTTTCTAATGCATAAGCCAATTCTTTTCCATGTGGGCTGAACAACACAATGTCACCAATAAGCTAGACTTTTGTGATATCCTGCAACAACCCAGAAAGTCCAAGTACCTCCATGCTATATCATAACAGGAGGACTCTAAGCATCACATCACCCATCCCCAATGCATGAGAGCCAGTTGAGATTTTCCTTGCTGATATGGATAGAAAAGACTATATACCATGAGCCAATGAAAGGCTTTCATTTGTCTGGTCTGTGTCCATTGGCTTCTGAGTTGCCTGCTTCTTCAGAACGAAGTATGGGTGTCATGGTTTGATCCAGGTATCCCCCACAAACAAATGAATGTGTTCTGATTGATTGATCCTCAGCTGATGGCAGTTTGGGTTTTACAACCTTGATGGAGCTGTGTTGTTGGGGGCGGGCTTATGGGGGTTCTAAGCCAGCTTCCCCTTGCCAGTGTTTGGCACACCTTCCTACCATTGTTTGCAGGGCTGTGGCGAAGGTGATACCCACCCCTCTGCTCATACCATCATTTTCTCTGCCTTGATGGAGTCTCCCCTAGAGTCTGTAAGCCTAATAAACCCATTCCTTCATAAACCACTTTTGCTTGGGTTCTTTCTGCACAGCAACTAGAAAGTTGACTACAACAATGGGCTACCAAAGACAAAATAGAAACTCCTAGAACTCATCACTGTGTTGTTCTCTGGGTTCTGAGGTCCCCATCCAGTCAGCTACCTTTTCTCCATTTTTGAGAATCTTACATTTGTTTATTTTCAATATAACAAAAGTGCAGGGCATCCACTGCACTGAGGGCACTACTTGGTAGAGCTTATTACAGCATCCTCTGGGGTCCATCTAAGGACAGAATGATAACTTAAATGAAGACATGGTGGGGACCAGTGGCCCTGCTTCATTTAAGTCTCTAAGGATGGCACACACATCACTGCTATGTTCCCTGGAGATGTGATGTGATTTCCATTCATTACCTTGGGTGGGCTGTGGATACTTCCAGAGGTTTTCACTGGGCCTTCTCTGCTATATTACTCTGCCCTATGCAGGTCAGTGAGGTTTCTGTGAACCTTCAAGTTCAACTAGTTTAAATTATATGTTTGTAGACTGTGTCTACTGGGCGAGTCTACAGAACCAGGGGACTAAGTTGAGCTGGGCCTAAGGCCAGAGCAATGTATTACCTGGCCTCTAGCCATCCCTATGGTAAAAGAGGCCCATAATTATGTTTTAGGTGTCCAGGAATCAATGTCAACTTGGACCCCTTTGACAATGACAAATCATTGTCAATCATGCTTGCCCTGGTATTCCAGGGCTTTCCTCCTAGGAATCAACCCCTCTTGATCAGGGGTTCTAGGTCTAAAGACCAGCTCTGAGCTGGGAAAGACATCGTGACTGTTTATTGGAGTGACTGTTCTCAACACTTTCATTCACTCTTGATTCCTTCCAGTTGTGTAGACTGAGCAAGACCCCTTCAGGCTGCCCATTTGTCCTTCCCCTTGGGAACAGCCTGTTCCACCCTATCTTAGCAGCTCTCTGAGGTCAGGCTCCTGTGGCTCCACTCCAGTCTTGCTGTTCATTGCAGTAATTGCATCCACTTTGCTTCTGACATTTAAGTGCCACCACCTGGCCTCTGCTATTTTGGGATTATATCACTCCTCCCCCCCCCCATCCTGTCAGAGAACCTGGCTCTGCTCTAACAGTATTTTGCAACAAAGCCTTGGCTTACAGCAGGGGGCAGGGCTGAGCCATATCTCTGGGTCAATCTGTGCATCCAACTGTACTATTGATTAACCTACCTCTCTCAGCCTCAGTAGCTTGATCTGCAAGATGGAAACAGGTTCTTTCTACAGACTTGATTAGATACCCTGGAGGATGGTGACTCAATTAGCTATAAAGCAAAGCTTCGATGTCATCCACCCTTGGGTCTGGCACCTTCCTTATGATTCTTATTAATTTACTTAATTTTTTTGTGTGTACGCATGTGAGTGCACATGTGTGCAGGTTCATGTGTACATGTATGTGTGGAGGTCAGAGGTTGATGTTGGTTATCTTTCTCAGTTGGTCTCCATTCATTTATTATTTATTTAAGAGAGGTAGAGATATATAGATAGAGTGGATGTGCCAGGGCCTCCTGCCACACCCTCCTGAAAATGAACTCCTAATGCATGCACCACCCTGTGCATCTGGCTTTATGTGGACACTGGACCCAGACCATCAGGCTTTGCAAACAAGTGCCTTCAACTGCTAAGTCATCTCTCCAGACCCTTCACCTTATTTTTTTGAGACAAGGTCTCTCACTAAACCCAAAGCTCAACAACTCAACTAGTCTGGGAAGTCAGTGAGCCCTAGGGATCTTCCTGTCTCCACTTCTTCCCTTGTTGTCCTTTTGGTTTACTATAAACACCTGAGCCCACAGTTGATGTCATTAGAACTTACTTAATATTTATTTAGCACGGGGCTAATCACAGAACACATTTTAAGTTCCAAAGAGTTAATTATGAATAAAACATACCAGTTAATCCATTTGTCTGCAAATTTTAAAAAATAGCATTTTTGGCTCTAACTCATTTTAGTTTAATATTTTTTTAAAAAAAATGTAAGAAACCTGGTGGGCTGGGAATATTGCTCAATGGTCGAGTGCTTGCCTAGTACACCAAGGCCTCAGATTAAATCCTCAACACACACACACACACACACACACACACACACACACACACACACACACACACACACACCAAAAACAAAACAAAACAAAAAGCACCCTGGGAAAATACAGTGCAGAACTTTTTCAGTGGCTTAATGACATCAAAGATCCAAGTCCTATCTGATTTGCCATTCCTCCTTCTTTGGGATGTTGGTTTTGATTACATCATAGTCACAAAATAGCCCTGTGTTACCCTTTTATGGGCTCCCTGAGCCCCTGGGCCTTCCTCACCCACAGCTCTTCTTCCCTGTGGTTTAGTTTCCTGAACAGAGATGCTCTGCTGGACTGTGTCACAGTTTCTGTCCCCACTATACCATTCCACATGTCATCATTATCCACCAGGACTTTAAAATTTTATCTCCTCAGAAAAATCTCAAAACATCCAACTTTCCTTCATCCCATACTTTATGGTTTGGTTAAAGGCCTTTTTCTGCCATCAGTGACTAAGCAGCCCCTTCACTGGCCTCCTCACCTTCCTCCAATTTTTTAATTCAGAATTTTCTTCTGAATGATCCACTTTCCAAGTGACTCCTATGTTTTGGATGTTTGGAATATAATTGCTCTTGGAAGAGTTCTCAAAGTAGGGCCTGCCATCATGGGAGGGATTTATGCCACGATAAGAGGGTAACTGTTACCCATTCCTCTTCCTCCAGAAACTAGGGCCTTCCTTGATCTTAAACTTCCTAGCATCCAGAACCATGAGAAAATTAATTCCCATTTATTTTAAGCTAACTATTCTCAGGCATTTTGTCTTAGCAACATAACAAAGACCCAAAGAGCAAGCACATCATTCCTCTAACAATGCAAAAGTCTGATTCCTCATTGCCATCTTCATCAGCCCCTCCTTGCATCGTATACACAACTTACACTGTTAGCTTTTTTCTCTGTTTTTTTTTTTTGGTTTTTCAAGGCTGGGTCTTGTGCTGGCCCAGGCTTACCTGGAATTCACTATGTAGTCCATGTTGGGCACTGCTTGTTGGTATTGCTAAATGGGACACGGAGGACAAAGAGTTAACAAGGGTGTTGGAGAATGAGGTTGAAACTGGTAGGCATTTCCCTATCTCCACCCTCAACCCTAAAACTCCTGACCTCCTAAGCAAGCCACAGGAACCCAGCATTCTCACCTCAGCATGACTGACAATGGGTGTTAGACCCAGGTGACAAATTTCTCTGTAACTATCCCCATGCACTGGGGCTAGAATCACATATTTCCCACAGTTATACAAATTAGGTATTCATAGGTTGTCTGCACTCACCTATCCACTTGAACGATGCCCACTCACCACCCTGCCTGACCAATCTCCTTGCCCTCCCCTGCTCCTCATCCTCCTGGCTTCTTTTCCCTATAAATGTAACCTCTCCCTATTCAATAAATGACACATGGATACACGATACACATCTGCTTGCATCTGTGTCCCGAGAGCGTCCTCTCGTCCACCCCCAGCTCTGTGGAACCGCCCTGAGACAGTGGAGCAGCAGCGGCGGCAGCTTCCAACAGGCTTCTCTCTCTGGTGGCTGACGCTGCACGGAGGAGAAATGACAGTCCACATGAGAGAATTATGGACCACCACGCTTAATTAAGCCAATCAAGAGTCCTTGATTAAGCTGGCGACCAAGAGGGACTCATATCAGAAAAAACTCTGAGTGTAGAAAGGAGGTTAAAAAGAAAAGGGTTATAAAGTTAAAAACTATAATTACATTATTTTAATATTATTTTAAGTACAGGACAAATAATATAAGTTATAGTTAACCAAGAACATCAAACTAGCAATATATTAAACTAGGGGCATAGAAGTCAGGGCATAAAAGTTATAGTTCATTAAAAACAACAAGCTCGGCGTGGTGGCGCATGCCTTTAATCCCAGCACTCGGGAGGCAGAGGTAGGAGGATCACCATGAGTTCAAGGCCACCCTGAGACTACAGAGTAAATTCCAGGTCAGCCTGGGCTAGAGTGAGACCCTACCTCAAAAAACCAAAAAATAAAAATAAAAATAATAAAAACAACAAACCTCAGAAAACAATAAGCTTCCCAGTGCAACAGGTGTAACTGGATAAGAATGTTCTGCTAACCAGGATATAGTTTTCAGAGGGGGAAAACTCCACAAAAACAGAGTTAGCTAAAGAGTTACTTGGGACAGTTCAGTCTCAGGATGTCCTTGAATTCACAGCAATCCTCCTACCTCAGCATCTTTGGAATGCTGGGATTAAAGGCATGCACTACCACACCTGGCTCCTGTTTTAGTCTTTATACAGTTCTTCTGCACTCCCTCATCTTGGGCTCTACAGAGCCTATTCCCTCCTGCTTACTCTTCCTGTCCTGTGGCCAAAGGCCTGGCAGAAGCAGCTTAAGCAGGCAGGATTTCTGTTGGCTCACAGTGTGAGGAAATGCAGTCCATCATGGAGGAGGCATGGCGCAGAGGCAAGGCGGCAGCTAGGAAGCTGGTTTCCTTGACTCTTCACGTCTTAGCTGAACAGGAAGTAGAGAGCAGATCAGAAGTCAAGTGGCTCACAAACCTCAAAGCCATCCCCCAATGGTCCACTTCCTCCAGCTTGCTCTGACCTCCCAGAGGTTCTGCAATCTCCCAAAATAGTGCCATACCAGAGAACCAAGTGTTCAAACACGTGCATCTGGGGGGACATTTCACACCCAAACCATAGTGCCTCCTTTCCCCAGGTATTTCTTCTGGTAGCCATCAGATAAGGTTTCCAGATGTAAGAGTCACAAATAAATTTAAATTTCAGGTAAATAGGGACTGGAGAAATGCTCAGCAGTTAAGGCACTTGCCTGCAAAGCCTAACAATACAGGTTCATTTCTCCAGTACACATATAAGCCAAATATATAAAGTGGCACATGCATCTGAAGTTCGTTTGCTGTGTGGCAGGAGGGCCTAGTATACCCATACCCATACTCATTCATTCTCTCTCTCTCTCTCTCTCTCTCTCTCTCTCTCTCTCTCTCTCTCTCTCTCTCTCTCTCTCAATCTCTGGTTTCAAATAAATAAATTCATTAATTTCAAGTAAACAGCACACACTTTTTAGCATAAGTATGTCCCATGCAATATTTGGACATATAGTTTCAACCTATGATGGTTTGATACAGGTGTCCCCCACAAACAAATGTATTCTGAATGCTCAATCCCCAGCTGATGGCAGATTTGGTATTAGAACCTTGTTGGAACTGTGCTGTTGGGGGCAGGCTTGTGGGGGTATAGCCAGCTTTCCCTTGCCAGTGTTGGGTACACCTTCCTGCTGCTATTGCCACCTGCTGCAGTGGAGGTGATGTCCATCCTCTGTTCATGCCATCATTTTCCCTGCCATGGCGGAGCTTCCCCTCGAGTCTTGTAAGCCAAAATAAACCCACTCCTCCTCCCATCAGCTTGGTTTTGGTTGGGTTCTTTGTCACAGCAATAAGAAAGTTGACTGCAACAGTTGTTTTGGTACCAGAGTGTGGGGTCTGTCACTGCTAGAACCATGATTCTATGGCTTTGGCCTTTTGAAACTGATTTGCAAGAGTAATATGGAAGCATTTGAAACCTCTTAGGCCTTGCAAGGCTTTAAGTATAGCTTCATGGATGATTCTGATCAGAGTTGAAAGTCCTGACTGCAGTAAGGACTATGGACTATGAGGTTTAGCTTATGAGGGTGAGAAAGAACTCTGTCAGGACTATGCCAGAAGCAGTTTGTGTGAGAGACTTGTTGTGTTCTGCTTGCCTGTGTCCTGAGAACTTGTGCAGGGCTGCTTTGCATAAAAATGAACTGGTATGAACAGATGGAGATGAGACAGAGAAAAAGGAAATCTCTGGGCTGAAACTGCTACCTGTTCAGCTGCAATTGTTTGAGAGATTATACCATTGAGTTTGGGCCATGTGATCTGCATTGGGACAGCAGGAATAATGTGGTACTCTTTTGAAGTAAGGGGCCTGAATGCTGAAGGAGGTTTCCTGCTCTTCAAAGTCAGCCTTATTCTCCCCTGGATTAACAAGTTGGTAGCCTACCTGGTACTATGGAGTATAACAAATTCAGGAAGAGGGTCACTGGATTTGCAACATGGTTTTGTTTTTGGAAATGGCCATGGGCAGTGTGAAGCAGGTGTGTTGGATTGCCTGTATGGAAGCCCAGTGGAGCCATGAGGATGAACTGTGGGTTACAGTGGAGATCCAGTGGAGATGCCAGGATTATAGGATGGCTGCCAAGGAGAGCTGTTAGTACTGGATGGAGTTTTCCAGGACAGTGAGTAGCCAAGATGGAGGGGCAAATTTGGAACTCCAAGAGACCCATCACTGGTTATTATCAGGCTTTGGGTTAGAGTTTGATGCTTGCCCTGTTTGATTTTTTTAAATTATTTTTATTTTTTTTAATATTTTATTTATTTATTTTTTAAGCAGAGAAATACATATATATATATATATATATATATATACAGAGAGAGAGAGAGAGAGAGAGAGAGAGAGAGAGAGAGAGAGAGAACACCAGGGTCACTACCTTGTGGGTCTGGCATATGTGGGTACTGGGGAATTGAATCCCAGGCCTTAGGCACTGGAAGCAAGTGCCTCAACCACTGAGCCATCTCTCCAGCCCCCTGTTTGTTTGTTTTAAATCTTATATTGATTCAATCTGTTTTTGCTATGCCCAATGCTATCTTTTGCAGTATGAATGTTCCATGCCATTGTAATTTTTGTTGTCGTTGTTGTTTTGGTATTATTGTTCAGTTGAAAGTAGAGCTGTGGAGATTTCTGGAGTTGAGCTGAGTTCTTTGCATTTTGCATCATGTATGATTATTAGTTTGCAGGGGCCAGGGGCGGATGTGATGGTTTCATCCAGGTGTCCCCCCAAAACGAATGTGTTCTGAATGCTCGATCCCCAGCTGATGGCAGTTTTGGAATTAGAACTTTGTTAGAGGTGTATTGTTGGGGGTGGGCTTATGGTGTCTGGCTTCCTCTTGTCAGTGTTTGGCACACCTACCTGCCATTGTTTGCAGTGCTGTGGCAGAGGTGATGTCCACCCTCTGCTCATGCCATCATTTTCCCTGACATCATGGAGCTTCCCCTGAAGTCATAAGCCAAAATAAACCCATTCCTCCCATCAGCTGCCTTTGGTTGGGTTCTTTGTCACAGCAACAAGAAAGCTGACTATAACAAAAACTATTCATGTTTATCTGGAATTCAAGGTTAACTGAGGGTCCTGCATTTTAATTTACCAATCTGTCAGCTCACCAGGGAGGGAGCAGCTCACACGTGCTCATGAAAAACACTTTCAGTTATTCTCTCAGCCCACATTCCCTACACATCACAGCAGTCAGACCTCCCAAGCCAACTTTGGAGTGGGAACGAAGTAATTGCAGGGTGTCACATTTATGAGCTGCCCACAGTGTCATGAGAAAGGACAGCTGGCCGCTGGGTCATGTGGAATACCACCTAGACAAGTCAATGTGGAAACCTGATGCTTCTGATGGTCCTTTTGCAGGAAAAACAAAAGGGATGTATCTTCTAGGTCCTTCATCTGCTTGACATTGCTGAAGTTCACTGCATGGGGCATTAATTACCCTATATTTCTGGGTTGAGTTACAGGCTATGCTGGTCAGCTTCTATGAAGGCTCCCAAGCCATGCAGCATGGTTCTTCCCTGAGCCCAGGCATGTGAGGAGCAGATGTGGGTCTGATTAGGAAGCAGCCAATTTGTACAGCTTCCTTGGGCATGATGGTAGACATGAGACATGATGTGCAAAAGGGGGTCCAACTTAGGCTGTCTCAGGCCTTCACACACTTTAATTGCTTTTAATTGCTGAGCCATTTCTCCAGCCTTCTATTTATCTGACCATTTAATTGGTCTCCTGGGCCTGGTTTGTTAGGGCTACGGGGACCCAGGTTCTGACCCTAACAATTTCAGTAACCTATCTACCCTATGCTGAGATAAAGTGGGTATTGGGGGTCATGCATTCAGGTAAAATCCTTAATTATCTTTAAAAGACTTCATTCTTTTTCAATTATTAAAAATAGGATAATTTTCTTGTCCATTACAAGGATAGCTTCTTGCATGAGATTATAAATTCACATTCTGTCACATTTTCAGCAATTCTAAATTTTGTCCTTCAAATGTATCAGAATATGGGACAATTTCCTCATTGGGTTACATTGTTTTGACCCCTGGTTTAGTCGTACCCTGGAATTACACTATTGGCCTTACCTTTACTGGGAAACAAGGAAGCAGGGCGATACACCTCATGCCTGTAACCCCAACACTCTGAAGACCAAGTTGGATTTCCAGGCCAGCCTAAGGCTGCTGTGAGTTCTAAGTCAGCATTGCAAAACTCTATCCTTAAACAAAAACAATCCCTCCCCCCCCAAAAAAAAACCCCACGAGGAAATCTGCTTCTGTTCTGCTGCTGTTGGGGTGTTTCCCACCACAGCACACAGGTTCCTCAGAAGGACCCGAAGGCGATTTCATAAGCTGTCAAGAGCAGAAAGCACCACACTCCAAAGAACATTCGGCTGTGCTAACCAAAGAGTTCTACTGGGAGCAGACACGTCTGTGCTATGCATTGACTTCTTCTGGCCTTTTTGTTGCTGTTTACATTTCCCTTCATCGTGTCTCTAATACTGTCCATTGGGAACTAGGCCTCTTGGCACAGGCCTGTAATCCCAGCTATTTATGAAGGCTAAGGCAGGAGGTTCAGAAGTTCAAGGCCCTCCTGGGCAACTTAGTGAGCCCCTGTCTCAAAATTTAAAAAAGTAAAGGGAGGCCTGGGGATCTAGGTCAGTAGCAGAGCAACAACATAGTATGTGTGAGGCCCAAGTAACACACACACACACACACACACACTACACATACACACACACACTACACATACCTGAGTTACACACACACACTATACATACATACATATTTGCACTATACATACACCATACTACACACAATACACACAGACTACACAACCACTACACATACACACTATACACATATATGCACACACCACACTACACAACATACTATACATATTATACACAAATACTACACACTACATACACACAGTACACATTTTATCACATGTATTGCATGAGTTTTAACACACAATTGCTAATCCTCGGTGGGGAGAGAGGAGAGGTAAAACAATACCAAACACTGGCTTTCTCTCTGTTACTGCGTTTCCACCTCTGCACATCACCCCGATTGCTGGAACATACTCACAGACGAGATGAAATTTAAAACTCATAGAAGAGAGAAGAAATGTGGGTAAGAAGAGTTGGAAATGGAATGGAAAAAAAGCGCATGAGAGAGAAAAAAATTTTTTTAGAGAAAGTATAAAAGAAGCAAGGAAATTTGTAAAGAAGCCAGAATCAGTTTCAGGTGGAAACAACTCAAGTTGTGGATTCCCAGGCCAAGCTGGACCTTGGGTCGTCTCAACATGGGAGAATTCCAGAATGACTCCCCTCATCCCATCCGCGGGTCCTAGTACTTAGGATATAGATTTGCCTCTGCGTAGAGTTCTCCTGGTTTAGATATTATTTGTAATTTCTCCCCACATGCTTACAGACTTGGAAGGCAAAAATGAAAATGTTCCACAATTTACGAATGTTTGAGACGTCATTCTCCGGAGCTCAGCTGTGTTCTACACTGTGGACACAGGAGGGGGCTGTTACTATGCCTTGTAAGGGATGCGTGAGGGCCAGAAATTCCTGCGGGGAAACCAGGCCTGTGGAATTCACACTAGGGAATGAGGTGTGTTTTGGTGCACAGAAAGGGAGCCTCCCCGAGTGCAGGACATCAGTGAGGGACAGAACTTGCACATCAAACATCAGTTTTGGAGTCTGACCTGAAGTCCAAGATGAATGACAGAGCAAGCTGCTTGGCCTAAAAATGGAAGTATTGCCTGAGTGTTGTGGGGGAACAATCATGGCACCTGACACCAGGTAGGGACCCAGTAAGTAGAAAGGCAGAAGTGCTGATGTACAGTGGGGCTCAATTACGTTTCAGGAAATGAAGGAGGTGTGCATGAGTACAATCACACAGATCTTGCTAGACTTTAAATACTGTGAAATAAAGAGTCACCTCAGAACAGAGGCATTAGCCAGTCTGTAGTGAATGTACTCTGCCTCATGTAGTCAGTGAGGAAAGGAGCTAAGAGAAAACTGCTCAGGGCTGGGGAATCAGGATGGGTCTGCAGCTCTCCTGAGGCCTGCCACAGAGCACTACCCACCAGGATGCTCCCAAACAAACGGGCATTTGGCTCCGTTGAGCTGTGCTTGTGAAGGTCAGTATTGCTCAGTAGTGGCCCCATCCATGGAAAGAGCTGGAACTACAAGGGGCTCCCAGCTTTCCTGCAACTATGGCTGTTGGGGGGCTCAGATCTGAAGGCAGCTTCAGGGAGAACTCACTTCCTCAAACGCAATTCTGCATGTGTTGCAAGGGGTCTTGGGTCACCTATTCCCTTGTACAATGGGATCAAAAGAGCAGTTTCTATCTCTGCTGTTTCTTGCCTATCATTACTGCTGGGGAGCGACCTTGAACTTCTGATCTTCCTGCCTCTACCTCAAAAGTGCTGGTTTATAGACATGTGCCACCAGGGCCAGTTTCATGTAGTGCTGGAGACCCTACCTCAGGGTTCATGCATGCTAAGTAAGCCTCTCTACAAACTGAGCTACAGTCCCTTTCTTCCTTCCTTCCTTTCTTCCTTCCTTCCTTCCTTTTTAGAAAATAGAAATATTTTCTATTTTTAGAAAGAATTTTTTTTTCTTGCTCTAGCCCAGGCTGACCTGGAATTCACTATGTAGCCTCGGGCTGGCCTTGTACTCACAGTGATCCTCTTACCTTTGCCACCCAAGTGCTGGGATTAAAGGTGTGTGACACCACGCTGGGCTATTGTTATTATTATTGAAAACAGGATCTTGTAATGTAGCCAAACCTCCAATTTATGGTCCTGATGCATCAGCCTGCAAGTGCTGAAATGTAGTCACACACCACCACACCCAGCTGGCAGGTGTGGTAGCACACACCTTTAATCCCAGCATTTGGGAGGCAGAGGTAGGAATATTGCCATGAGTTCAAGGCGAGCTACAGCGTGAGAAGGCTTCCCCTTGGTCTCCCGACCTGAGCATCTCTCTAAAAGCTCTCTCTGTTCCCTAGATATGAGGCAGTTCTGAGAAAGACCAGCCCCTCTGCCTTTGATCTACTGGCAGGAAGCTATAAAAAGCCCTTTCCACATGCCTGTTGCAACTATATTTTCCAAATTCAACAGCAAGACTTTTTAGCACATATGACTTTCTAAGGACCCGAGACAAAAGAAGTGAAATTGGACCATGCCAGGAAACACAGGATGTGTGCACATGCCTCCTGGGAAGTTTTCTCCTCTGGGGATGCCTATAAGACGTGTCATCTGCTTGTGGCCCAGACTCCTGCTGTGGATGTGACGTGGACACAGTCACATCAGGTCCTTGTTTCCCTCCTCCTCTCACTTTTCCAGGAAACACTTCCCTGACTTCATTCACTTGTCTTATCTACGTTGGAAACCCTCCTCCCATGAAGGCCTTGCAAGGCACTTTCCCCTTCAACTCTTAGAACCATCCATGGTTCTCTTTGAAACATTAATCCAACAATTAAACCCAATCAATATGATACTCACCTGACACCTGTACACTGCCTGAGGAGAAAAATGGTGAAAACCATCATCGCTAACGTGGGATTGAAATTGTGATAGCCCCAGGGAGTCCACAATGATGAACTCAAGGTTTCCACCCTTTTACATCTAAGTGTGTGTGGTGGTTTACCTATAAAGTTTCCCCCACAGGCTCATGTGTTTTGAATACTTGGTCCCCAGCTGGTGGCAATTTGGGAAAGTTGAGTTTTGTGAGGTGGAGCCTTGCTGGAGGAGGTGTGTCACTGGGGGCAGCCTTTGTGGTAATATAGACCCAGTACTGGGACTGTGTCCTTCCTGAAGCTGATGCCCAATTTAGCTGACTTACACTGCTTCCTCCTAGCTAGTGTGGCAAGATGTGATTGATGCCTTAACTGTTTCTACTTGGTCATGCTTACCCCGCTATGATAAAACTTCCCATTGAATCTGTAAGCGGAAATAAATCCTTTCCTCCCATAAGCTGCTTCTGGTCAGGTGTTTTGTCTCAGAAAATAGAAGGTACTGCTACAGTATGATAAAAATTAATAATGGACTCATAGAAGAAATCAGACTTGGCATCAAAGGTCCTGGATTCTAA
>PVHP010033042.1:8349-20030 GCA_004024765.1 Zapus hudsonius | reverse complement strand
GGGATGAGTACTAAGATATACAGGATCCCTTGCCACAAGGACTAATACAGACAGCCCACGGAGGAGGATATACAACTGATCAGGGATGGGGAGGGGGGGATTGGGGAATTCGGGATAACAACGCATGGTTTGCCCACTAAATAATGTAACCCATTATGGACAATAAATATATATTAAAAAAAAATCTTAAACTCTTTGCTCAAACAAAGTGTGTGAGTTTGCTGAAATCCTGTAAGTCATGAACTGGGATATAATTTTTTTCCCAAGAGGGTGGTCAAATGAACATCTGATCAGAGTGGTGGGACTTGTACATATCAAATTATCTACTTCCAAGTTTTGACAGGGAAAATGGAGCACTGGTAATCTTATATTTTAATACATAACATGCTTTTGAAATGTATCTTTGAAAGTGAGGATTTAAAACAGTCTTAATAGCAAATGAAGGATTTGTTTCCCAGAGCATGGTAAGATCTTTAATGTATGATATGTGATAAGCTTTCTAATCATAGCTCCAGCAGAGATGGGTTTTCTTGGATTTAGAGTCAATAGTCAGTGAGGAGGAAGAGAAGGTCTGAAAGGAAAGGGATGGTATGCTGTTATCTTTTATCAGGGAAGGCACACAAGGCACACAAATAGGTACTGGTGTCTATTTCCCACAGGTCCACTTCCTCTTTTATGGCCCAAGAGAAAGGGGAAGAGAGATAGAAAAACCAAACTCTTTTAAAAATGTCTGACCTTCTGTCACTTCTTAGAGCAGGTAAGAAGGAAACCATTATACCATCTATGAATCACAAGAAAGTCTCAGTGTCACCTGATTACATGTAGAACTCTCAATAAGCTCAGAGGTCAAAGCAGGAAGAGCCCTGGTCCATGAGGGTGACAGATGTTAGCAGACAGAAGCTCTGGGAGAAGAGGTACACACAGGCTCTGGGCGGCTGACAAGCCAGGTCTGTCACATACAGGAAGAGACTCTCAGCAAACAATGAAAGATGACAGGGAACAGGAAAGGTGTCACCTGATCGACTGCATTTTAAATGGGTGGAAGAAGCTTGGAAAGATTTTTCTTTTCAGTTTGAGGAGAAAAGCCACTTTATAAATATATGTGGGTAACTGTATAATGAATAGTGTCTGGAAGAGAAGGTTATATGGATGGCCACACTTAGATTATTTTTCAGTTTGCATTCTTGTTTGCTTAAATATTTTTCCGCTGAAAAACAAAACCTTCATCTCTATTAAAGTGGATCTTTTTAATGTACAGTGAGTAATTTGACTTTTTTTTAAACCACTTGGCAATACCCGAAACTATTTCTAGTGTTTGAGCTATAGAACAAAAGAGAACAAACACCCCCCCACAAACACACAAAAGCACACACGCACGCACGTACTCACATTCACAAAGACACAAGCACACAAGAACAATAAGTTACTTCCAGATCTGTATGCTGTCACTAGTTTTTGTTTTGAAAATCTAGTAATCTTCTAAACTATTGAATTATTTCTGATATTTGAGCCACAGAACAAAGAATCCCTCGCACACACAGAGGGAGAAAGGAATAAGTGCAGGTCTGCATTCTTTTCTGGAATGACAGAAAGTAATAGCAGATCGCTGTTTCATGTGCTTAGTTTCTGATCCTCCTTTGCTTTCACACGTAATCTCTGAGTTATTATTTTTGATATCTTTATTATCCAAAATTAGATACATTGAGCAAATATTATGAAGGTGCACCTCATTTCTCTCCTCCCTGTTCCCAATCCATTGGGTATCATCCTCGGTGGGCATAATGGATCAGTTCATGGGGTATGGGGTTATGAATAGCCCAAGAGGTAGCCAGGTTCCCCCCTCCTTGTGTATTGTTGCTGAGGGGGGCAATGTCTCTGGCAATTCTCCCCACCATGGCTCTTACACTCTTTCCACCCCCTCTTCTGCTCAGTTTCCTGAGTCATGGTGGGCGAGTTTTAAGTCTGCTTTATTGTTGAGATCTCAAGTGTCTCTGGACTTTGGGTTGTGTGGGATATCATTGGTGTCTGTCTTGTTGGCCTGTCCTGGGTTATCTGACTTGCTGTGGTGATAGGTCTCTTGCTTATCATGCCACTTTCTCATAGGTTTCATTTGGGGCCTAGATGATAGGCAGGGGGTGGTTCCTCTCCTGCCAGGATATCAGCCATCATCCCATGGCTTGTTGATGGAATTGGATTGGCTTGCTGCTCTGTGCCATACAGTTGTGTCTTCAGCATTCTTGCAACATCAGTGTTGTATATTAGTGATCTCTGCTTTCAAACCAATAACATAAAAATAATTTTAATAATTTAATAATCACTTAATATTAGCAGGTAGGGTTTCAATGACTATTTCCTAATGATTAATTAAATGGAAATTCACAGAATAAACAGGACTTAAATTTTTTTACTTTCTTTTTTCTTTATTGTACATAATGAGATACATTTAATGAACAAATAATGAGTTGTTATCCCCATTTCCCCAATGCCCCTCTTCCCTATCCCCAATCAGCTGGATATCCTCCTCCGTGGGCAGTCTAGATCAGTCCATGGGGTAGGGGGACTATGGATAGCCTAGGAAAGTATGCCTAGAGTGTGGTAACAAACACCTGATATTCCAAATTTATCCAAAGCCATCCACTCTTTGTAGATATTTTAATTTTCTCAATTCTGTACTCTGTTTTGGGTTAAAGACTTGATAGTGTTGATGCAGTGTCAAATAGAGTTTTATTCTTCAGTTGTTATCTGGTCATTTTCTCATGTTAGGGGCTGATGGGTCCACTGCATATACACATTTGTTGTGTGAGCTTTTCCTGAGGAGAACAAGCAGGTATTCCTCTCAGAAAGGGCACTGATGGCACACAAAAGAAACAATTCCATCCCAGTCTAGGTCAGTAAACTAATGAATTCAACGAGGGTTACTTACAAAAGCATACATGAGGGTGTGACTTTCAAATTATTATATTACTGAAGAAAATGTCTCTCTACTAACAACCATTAAACATTTACATATCCTCAGGGATGGGCATGGCCTCATGACCCTTCTCTATGAGGGCATGTCAATGTGCCCACTCTTGAGTAGGTCTCCTGTGGGTAGTCACAGCTTGCAGAGAGCAAGAGGGCAATGGCATGGCATGCCCAGGGGGCAGACAAGCCACAGAAAAATTCAATTCTTGATTCTCCCTCTCTCTAACACAGCCATTATTTTTATTTGTAATTTCAGTAGCGTTAACCAATGCTCTTTGAGTCAGAGATGTATGGGGTACTGTATAATTAAAGTGTCCACAATGATTGCAATAATGAGTACATTTAAAAGCACAGGGCCTAAAATGTTTTAGTGGATAACAACAGAAAATACATAGTGACTTTTTTATATATAAGCTAAATTTGCTTGTGTGTATGAACTTGTGACTATGCATCAGCCACTAATACAGGCTAAAGGGAAAATCATAAAAAGTTGAATATTTGATTCATGAACCAATCCATTTATTCAGTGTAGTTATTTAAACCCCTACTCCTTTCTGTTAAGACACTGAGCTATAGCCAAAGCATGCTCTTTATTTTATTTTGAGACAGGGTCACACTAGATTGTCCAGGCTAGCCTTGAATACATGGAGCTTGACATCCTTCTGCCTCAGCCTCCAAGGAACTAGGATTGCAGGCTTGTACCACAAGGCTTGCCTACAACTATGACATTTACAACACTGAAATAAGAACCAAGCAGGGAGATAGAATGGACATATCTCAGGATATCTTCATTCTATCCAAGCACATCGACATTCTTCAATAAAGTAGGCATTTGATTAGAACTGTGAAAATTGTATCATAGCAGAAGCACAGCATGCTCAAAACTAGACAATGGGGTCTGCTGCAGTTTATGTGACATGAGAAGAGTTACAGGAACTCAAAACTTGGTAAAATGAGGAGGGGATGTGTGATGAAGAATATTTTAGGTAGATAAAATAGACATCACAGGAAGAAAGAGTGATAAGACTGTGGAGCTGGAAAGATAACAGACATGGAGTCCATACTTCTAATCCTGATGTAGACTTGGAGTCCTTATTACTAACCCTGATGTAGACTTGGAGTCCGTACTACTAACCCTGACGTAGACTAGGAGTCCATACTACTAACCCTGACATAGACTTGGAGTCCATACTACTATGTCGCGTCCAAGCTCGACCAGCAAGAAAGGACACGACCACGAGTTCTTCTCTGCAGAATTTTATTCAAGAAACCTTGCAAGTTCCAATCTTACTAGTATCTACTTCATTCTTCTTTCTTCTCTTCTCTTTTTCTTCTCCTCCTGCGCTCAGGATGTGCAGGAATTTTAAGTCAAACTACCACCTATCAGCATTACATACGTATACATTCACAATTGGTCCATATACACGGAAGCATGCCAGGCATTAAGCCATTTCCATACAAGGATATAATAAATTCTCTGGAAATGCACGACACGTGGAGGTAAAGAACAGAGGCCAGCGCCATCTTCTCAGCAGGCACTCAAACAAAGAAAAAGCCTGCGCTACCTCCAGTAGGTGGGCGTGGCAAGGCTCCGCCCGGGGATGAGGCTGGGCTGCCCCGCTGCCCTATCTCACAGGAACGGCTCACTACACTACTAACCCTGACAAAGACTTGGAGTTTGTACTACTAACCCTGATGTAGATGCTCCTGCTCATCCCACTGCCAAATCTCCATTCCCTCCCTGGAGTCACAGGCACAGAAGTTAAGCCATGCATTCCAGGATTACCAAGGGATAGTAAAAAGAAAACCAGGTCAATAAGTAACCAATGGGAACTCAAGAGTCAAAGTTTAGATTAGAGACACTGATACACAATAGAGACTAAATATTAATCACAGAGTAACGGTGGAGATGTGAGAATTCAAAAATGGATTGTCATGTCAGATGCTCAAAGAACAGAATAATGTCAGACAGGTTTTACATTGCAGCTTTTGAACTGGAATGGATGCTCATTAAAGAAAAAAATGAAAAGAGCAAGGAACTAATGGGCAGAAAGAAATCAGCGGCATCTGGATCTCAGGTTCCAATGAAATCAGGGAAAAGACAAGGATTTTAGTAATAGAGAAATTTCAGGTGATGACAAATTTCAGATTTGACTCTAAGAGAGAAAGGCTGAGGTAGAGAAAAGTTTATGTGGAATGAGAGGATCTGGCTGGGATGTTGAATGAGACATGCTTGTAGATGTGAATGGCATTCAGGATTATGGCTGTCCAGGGGCTGGAAGGAACCACAGCCCAGCTGCCAAACCCTTCAAAGGAAGGCTTCATACTAAATGAAGATTAAGACAGATGATACCAAAGACGTGAGATGGTGCTCGACATGGTGGTGAGCTTACCAAAGCAGCCAGCACTGCAGGGTGGGGTGCATCAACCGGGAGATGACTGGCCTGTAGAGGAAAAGCATCATCTACAGAGTAAGTAGAGTCTCCAATGAAGATTTTATTCCAGGGACAACGTTCTGAAAGAAAGCTTAATACAGAGTGAAGTTAGCTCACCCTGGAGCAAGTCTCCAAAGAGAGTGGAAGAGGAGAGGAGAGAGAGTTGAACATCAATGGAAGGCAACCGGGCAATGGAAAAAGAAACACTGTGAAGATTTTATTGTAGCAGAAAATAAACACTTGGATATGGTGTGGGGATCTGGACATGTGGGAGCAGAAACTAAAGACATAAGGGCAAGAAGATGTGATTGGGTATGTATCTGAAGAGACATCTCCCTCCCTTGCAGTTGGGACCTCGTAACAGGACTCAGCTATATGTAAAGCAAAAAAGAGGGTAGAAAATTTGACAGGGTTTAAATAAGGGAGACTTATATTAAGATGAAACTCTTAATATGCATAATACTACTATGTTTATAAAATGTTCAATTTCTAGAAGTTTTCACCAGGAAACATGAGGCATTTGTAATCACTGGCCCATTTTGATCAACTGCTTCTTTTTTATTTAAAATGTTTTTATTATTTTGTGTGTGTGTGCCCCACTACTTTTCTGCGCCTAAGGAACCCATCAGCCCCTCTATCTGTGCCAAGAGATCCCAGTAACACTAGTTCCAGGGATCTCAGCAGCCTCACCACCCCACACCTCCCCCTGCAGACCCCATCCCCTGGGACCGCAGAACTTTGTGGGCCTGTTCCCCTAGCCTGCCTAATCTGGTGGCCCCAACCCCTGTACCCATGACATCTGGGGGTACGCTACCCCTCCCCACAACCACCAACCTCCACAACCCCGACAACTGAACACAACCCCGACAACTGAACACGCCCCACTGCCCACTGCACTCTGCCATAACCAACACCCACCGACCAGTGCAAATATCTCAAAGGCATTCCGCCAACCACCTCAAGTGGAATTGAAATGGGCAGAACTCAAGGCAAGAATATTACACCAGCTGAGGAAACTGCACCAAATGACAAAAACAACACCACTAAAGAGAGAGAGCAGAAGCAGGACCAGGATGACTCGACACTAACCCCGATCATACTGCCACAGATCCTAAGGAGAACTTAATGTTAGTCATGCAAGAAAAGATGGACCAACATATTGAATGGGTACAAAGTCAGCTCATTAGCTTTGTGACCAGGCTGAATATATTAGAGGAGAACCAAATGGACGTCAGAAGACACATATCAGAACTAAAGACAAGCTAACAAACTGAAGGTATCAAAAACCAGCTTTCCAAATTAACCAAAGACATCTGCAAATAGAAGAATGACTGTCAGGAAGAAGTAATTAAATCAAACCTGGAAATGAAATCACATCTCAACAGGATGATAGAAGCAACCAAGAAAGAAGTTGCAGAAAACAAAAACCATATTGAAATAATAAGTACATCCCTAGAATCTCTTACCAACAGGATCAATCACTGGGAAAACAGAACCTCAGACATAGAAGACAGAACAGAGGAGAATTCAAGGGAAATCAGAACCCTGACAAAATTCAAAAGAGCAAGTGAAGAAGACTCAAGGGAAACGTGGGATACCATAAAAAGAACTAATCTCAGGATCATGGGGATCCCGGAAGGAGAAGAAAACCAAACGAGGGGCATAGAAAATATTTTCAACAGAATTATTCAAGAAAACTTTCCATACTTGGCAAGAGATAGTCCTGTACAACCAAAAGAGATGTGGAGGACCCCAAACAAATTGGATCAAAGGAGGAACACCCCAAGACATATCTTAGTTACAATGTCAAACATTGAAGATAAAGAGAGAGACATTAGAGCAACGAGAGAAAGGAAACTCACGTATAAAGGAAAACCCATCAGAATCATGTCAGACTTCTCCACAGAAACTTTAAAAGTCAGGAGAGCTTGGAACAAAGCGATTCTAGGCCTAAAGAAGAATGGATTCCAACCTAGACTACTCTACCCAGCAAAGTTATCCATCAAAATTGATGGAGCAATTAAAGTATTCCACGAGACTAATCAGCTTTGCAATGACTTGAGCACAAAGCCAAACCTTCAAAAGATACTTCATGAGATATCCCTTGCAGAGAAACAAACAACCAACCCCATGAAAGGAACAGAGAACAAACAAGGTAACACAAAAGACATAGCAGCAACAGCTCAGATACCAACCTCCATATACTCTACAACATGGCAAACCTCACAGTTATAACTTTGAATGTAAATGGACTAAACTCTCCTATAAAAAGACACAGGATAGCAGGTTGAATTAGGAAAATGGAACCTTCCATCTGTTGCCATCCAGAAACACACCTTATGGCTAAAGACAGTAACCTACTGAGAATAAAAGGGTAGCAAACAATTTTCCAGGCATGTGAGAAAAATAAAAAAGCAGGTGTGGCTACTCTAATATCTGACAAAATAGACATTGAGCCAATAGTAATAAAAAAGGACAATGATGGTTACTTCCTACTCGTCAAGGGAACGATACAGCAAGAAGACATCACTATACTAAATATATATGCACCAAATGCTAGGGCCCCTCAGTTCATTATGCATAAATTACTCAAAAGCAAAGCAGATATAGATGCCAACACCATCATAGAAGGAGACTTTAACACTCCACTGTCACCCCTAGACAAATCATACAAACAACAGACGAGCAGGGAAATCAAGCTACTAAATGGCACCATAGACAAACTAGGGATAACAGACATCTACAGAACATTCCACCCCAAGGACACAGATTACACATTCTTCTCAGCAGCACATGGAAGTTTTTTCCAAAATTGACCATATACTGGGCCATAAATCATCCCTCAGCAAATTAAGAAAGATCAATGTAATCCCCTGCATCATATCAGACCACAACGCGTTAAAGCTAGAAATTAACAATGGGAGAGGATCCAAAAATTTCAACATATACTGGTGACTGAACAACTCGCTCCTGAACAATGAATGGGTCAAACAAGAAATCAGACAGAAAATCCAGAACTTCTTAGAAACAAAAGATAATGAGGACACATCCTTCCAGAACTTGTGGGACTCAATGAAGGCAGTTCTAAGGGGGAAATTCATTGCTGTAAATGCCTTCATAACAAAGACAGGGAGGTCTCAAATCAACCAACTATCCTCATACCTAAGGTCATTAGAACAGATGGAAAATTCCAACCCTAGGAACTCGAGACACAAGGAGATAATTAAGATCAGAGCTGAGATTAAGGACTTGGAAACAAAGAAAACAATTGAAAAATAGACAAATCAAAGAGTGGGTTCTTTGAAAAAGTCAATAAGATTGACAAACCCCTGGCCAACTTAATCAAACGAAAAACTGAGAAGGTCCAAATTAACAAAATAAAAAATGACAAGGGTGAGATCACAACAGATCCTGAAGAGATTGGATGTATCATCACGTCACACTTCAAAAACCTCTACTCTACAAAATTAGAGAACTTGGAAGAAATGGATAAATTCCTGAACACCTACCAACTTCCAAAGCTCAGACCAGAGCAGATAAAGACCCTAAACAATCTGATAACAATCACAGAGATTGAATCAGTAATCAAGAACTTCCTGAAACAGAAAAGCCCAGGTACAGATGGTTTCTCAGCTGAATTCTACCAAACCTTCATCATAGAACTGAAACCTCTCTTTTTGAAGCTTGTCAGGACATAGAAAAAGAAGGTAGGCTCCCAAACTCCTTCTATGAAGCTACCATCGCCCTAATTCCCAAATCAGGCAAGGATGTAACAAAGAAAGAAAACTACAGACCCATATCCCTGATGAATTTGGATGCAAACATCCTAAACAAAGTCCTAGCAAACCGAATACAAACCCATATCAAGTCTATAATTCACCCTGACCAAGTCGGCTTCATCCCAGGGATGCAAGGATGTTTCAACATACGCAAATCGATAAATATAATTCACCACATTAATAAACTGAAATGCAAAAACCACATGGTCATCTCAATAGATGCTGAGAAGGCTTTTGACAAAATTCAACACCACTTCATGTACAAAACCCTGGAAAGAATAGGCATAGATGGCCTATGCCTCAACATGATAAAGTCAATATACAGATCTCCTAAAGCACAAATCATCCTCAATGGGGAACGACTCAAGTAGTTCCTCCTCAACTCAGCAACAAGACAGGGATGTTCACTCTCACCACTGCTATTTAACATAGTGCTTGAGGTTCTAACCCAAGCAATAAGATAAGAGAACAGCATAAAAGGGATACAAATCGGAGAGGAAGAAGTCAAACTATCCGTCTTTGCAGATGACATGATCTTGTATATATCAGACCCAAAGAACAGTTTTAGTAATCTCCTGAAGGTGATCAATGCCTTCAGCAGAGTGGCAGGATACAAAATTAACACACAAAAATCAGTAGCCTTACTATATACAGAAGACAAACCTTCGGAAAAAGGACATCAGAGATACTGTCCCATTCTCTATATCCTCAAATAAATAAAATACCTGGGAATATCACTAACCAAGGTAGTGAAAGACTTATATAAGGAAAATATTGAAACACTCAAAAGGGAAATAGAGGAGGATGTGACGAGATGGAAAGACATTCCATGCTCATGGTTAGGCAGAATCAATATAGTAAAAATGGCAATCCTGCCAAAAGCAATCTACAGATTCAATGCAATGCCAATAAAATCCCAACCTCCTTCACAGACATTGAAAAAATAATCTCAAAATTCATTTGGAAGGGTAAGAGACCTCGAATAGCTAAAACTATTATGAGCAGGAAAAATTACGCAGGAGGTATCACCATACCTGACTTTAATACATACTACAAAGCCATAGTAACTAAAAAAGCATGGTATTGGCAGAAAAACAAACAGTCTGACCAGTGGATTAGACTCGGAGACCCAGTCTTTAATGCAAATAACTTCAGCTTCTTAGTCTTCGAAAAGGGTGCCAACAATGTATGCTGGGCCAAAGATAGCATCTTCAACAAATGGTGCTGGACAAACTGGATAAACACATGTAAAAAAAATGAAATTAGACCTACTCCTTTCACCATGCACACAGATCAAATCCAAATGGATCTAAGACCTCAATATCAGGCCTGTAACCCTGAACACCCTGGAAGAAAAAGTTGGAGGAACCTTACATGAAACAGGAGTAGGGAACAACTTCCTGAGTAAATCTCCAGTATCCCAGGAAGTGCAACAGTCACTTAACCAATGGGACCTGATCAGGCTCAAAAGCTTCTGTACAGACAAAAACACCATTTTCAAAGTCAACAAACCCCCTTCAAATTGGGAGATGATTTTCGCCAGCTACAACACAGACAGAGGTCTGATTTCCAGAACCTACAGAGTTCTTTTTTTTTTTGAGTTCTACAGAGAACTCAAAAAAATTTATAGCAAAAGCACAAATTGCCCCCTCACAAAATGGGGCACTGATCTCAATAGAGAATTCACAGAGGAGGAAACACAAATGGCCTTTTCTCACCTGAGAAAGTGCTCAGCATCCCTAAGCATGAGGGAAATGCAAATCAAAACCACAATGTGATACCACCTTACCCCAGTTAGAATGTCAATAATAAAGAAAACCAACAACAATCCTTGCTGGCTAGGATTCGGGGAAAGAGGAACCCTCATTCACTGCTGGTGGGATTGCAAACTTGTTCAACTCCTATGGAAAGTAGTGTGGAGACTCCTGAACACAATAGACATAGAACTACCAATGGACCCAGCTATCCCTCTACTAGGCATCTATCCACAAGATGTCACATCTAGACACAGAAACATTTGTACAACTATATTTATAGCAGCTCAATTCATAATAGCCAAGTATTGGAATCAACCGAAATGCCCATCCATGGAGGAATGGACAGAGAAACTGTGGTATATTTACACGATGGAATTTTACTCAGCTGAAAGGAAAAATGATATATCGAAATTTAGGAAAAAATGGTCTGACTTGAGCAGTTTTTACTAAGCGAACACTCAAAAGAACAGAGAATCGAACGCTGCATATTCTCCCTCATATGTGGTCCTTAACCAGGATAACCAGGTTCTTTATACAGACTAGTAGTAAGAAGTGAGACGTTATGAATGAGGGGTAAGGGATGGGGGGAGGGGAATGGCATAAGCATGAGGATAAACCATATTAGGTTCAAAACTATAAAATCCTTACGAGCATACTATAACCTATTGAGAAAGTAGTGAGCGTCGCCTGGCAAGAGGGGCCATGAGTAGTAGGGGAGATAGTCTAAGCCTGTGAATAATTAGATC
>PVHP010033041.1:0-19942 GCA_004024765.1 Zapus hudsonius | reverse complement strand
CTGTGTTGGGTTGGGTGTTCACCCCAGCAATGTGGAGCCGACTACACACATAGTTAGAGTGAATCTTCTGAAATCATTTAACCATTATAGAAACTCCCTCACAGACATACCCAGAGATGTGTCCCCTGCATAATTCTAGACCTAGTCATGTTGACAACGGAGATGAACCATCACAGGCAGCATTGAAGCTCAGAGCACAGAAGCCAGTAATTGATGGACCTTTGGAAGCAGGTGAAATCCAGGGCCTTTCACAGATCCCAGTGACTCTTCCAAACACATGACGTATTCTTAAAAAGAAAAGATTCCTTTGAGATTGTTCATACTGTTGTGTATCACATTTGCAAAATGTCATATATACTTGGTTTTATATAGAATAAATTCAACTTTCTCCAGATAGATGCAGTTTTCTTCAGACAAAATGATCTAACTCATGATTTATTTCCACTTTAAAGTTCATGAAAGGCAGGTGGCGGTAGGGGATTATGATCATGGTATATTGTCTATATGTAAGGAGGTTATCAATAAGTTTTATAACAGTTCAGGAAATGGGTGCATTTCCATGGAAATAAACTGTATAAAAGCAATGATATAATAATTTCTATTCATTTTGCATTTTCTATCATTAATGAAAATCCTTACATGTTCATGTAAATAGTATGTGTTTTAGACCACTTAATTTGTAAAAATAAATAAAAGTCTAATTTGTCCTCTGTGTACCTCTGCTGCAAGTTATATTATACCTCAAATGAGCTACATCTTGTATATCAAAACCAGTTTTTCTCTCTGGAGCATTAGAGCTTTGCTCCTGAAGATGATGCATAGGCTGCTTTAGAAGCAGGGCATGAGTCTCTAACTTCAGCTGAAAACCAGACTAATATCTATGATGCAGAGGCTCCCAGCTTTCAGTTTGAAGCTCACTATTTATAGTTTTGGTGAGATAAAGGATTTTAAAAAATACTGCATTATCTAGGATTCAGAAAAATGTCCAATGTGTACTGACAGAGGCTATATTTTTTAATGAGCAAACTAAGAAAGAGAAAGAAAGAAAGAAAGAAAGAAAGAAAGAAAGAAAGAAAGAAAGAAAGAAAGAAAAGGCTTCAAAGGAACCTAGGTGGAGCAGGAGGTCAGGTAAGAAAGCAACACAGTGCCCTGTTGCCTGAAGATGTGAGAAGAGATGGGAAACAAGGGCTCTGCTTAGTGTGAGACCACCTGGGGAAGGACCTACCTGGCAGGCTGATTCCATCATACCTTAAACTAGGATCTATTCCATCCTCGAGCTTGATCACTTCTAGAACCAATGCACCCTGTTCTTTTCACAATGACAAAGTTTGAGATAGAGGGATATGCGAGGCCACAAACACTTTTATTCTAATTGATAAAATTATAACATATACCAGTCTGCTTCTTAAGCCTGTGGTCTACAATTTGCGAGAGGCTCATTAGATCCACATTCTATAGCATCTCAAGGTATCTCTCAGAAAACTTCAACACAACCGTATTAGATAAAGGACTATTCTCACTGAAGTGGAAAGTTGAGGCCACTAATCTTATCCAGTTTAGGTAACTTCTACAAAACTTCATTACAAACAATAGTAGCAGGGTTGGAATCTATTTCTATCCATCCAGAGTGTTTTTATGTGTTCTGAAAATCTAGGATGCTATTAATATGAGACAAACTTTTTAGAAAATTGAAATGAGCACTATTCAAATGCTAAGTGAATTTTTAAAAACAATGGATATACTAAAATATTTCATATTATGAATATTATCATCTGTGCCTTCAGTTTGCCACCAAATGCACACATAGTTGACCAAGTGTCACAGAAGTGATCTCTGAAATCTAGAGACATGTATTGATAAACAGTTGTATGAGACCCTGTGGGAAAGTCAGCAGTTTTTAAATAGAAAAGAAAAGATTTAGAAAGAAAAACTCTATTACCAAATCATCAGCTTCTTCTTGCTTAAGGTAAAAAAAATTGCAATATGCTGGAAAATATGTTACAAATGAGTGCAAGCCATCATCTAGATATTTGCTCCTACACTGTTTATGCCTGAGGCCTTTTTATTTGATCATTGTTTTATTAATGTACTTGAACCAATGTACAAGCTGATGAAAGCTTCAGTACCTGTGGTATAAAGTATATGGTCTGAAGAATGACTTTTTCCCCATTGCCAACCAGGTATAATACATCGTGGAAGTCAATTTAGCAGGGGTGACATTAATAGATGGTTGGGGACTGGGAAATTTTTCAGGAAATCAAGTACAGCCAAATTAGTCCATATTAGGAAGGAGAAACTCACAAGATAAGAGAGCTCTTTGGCAATGTGGATATTGTTATATTATTATGCCCAAAGTTCTAATTTCAAAAGATTTTTTTCTATAGACAGAATTAGTTTTTCATTTCGATGATTTCATTATGGCTGGTACATGCAAGAGCTGGAAATAATTTGTCTTTTTAACTTTATAGTGGTTGGACTTCAAAATTTCCATTGTGGCATACAGAGGTCTCTTATGGAAATCAGGGAACTAAAGAAATCTGGTTCCTCTCATGTCATCTGGAGGGCTGACAGATATTTAACAAATGCTCAGTAACTAGTCAATGAATGAATAAAGTGGAAAACATGTAACAAGAATGGAAGTAAACAGTGGATGTTATGAGGATCCAGGACTCTCTCTACTGACAGTGAAACGGGCTTTCCTTGCCTTTTAAATATGACTAACATCAAATATCTGTGTTTAAAAACCCATTCTTTAGTCTCCCGAGTATCATGTCCACATAATTCATACCTGGATGAGATTTTGAGGAGAATACACTTTAATTTATCTATTCTACATATGAGAAAATGAGGACTTTGAGAGTTGCTAATCATATAAAGTCACCCTTTTAAATGATAAAGCCTGAATTACATTACATATTTTCTTGGTGTTCCCTTCAGTGTCAAGATTCTGTCCTTATCAATTAGAGCCCATGTAGATAGAGCTGAATAAAATATAATCAAAGATAATATACATTCCATGCAATTGGTTTTTCTTCCAACTTATTAATAACATGTGAAAAGATAATAGGTATACTAGTTAAAATATTGGTAAATAATTTGTAGATTAAATAGAAGAAAAGATGCTTATAAACCAATAGCAAAAGTTCATATAACTCAATTTGACACTGGACATTGGATTTTAAAAAGATACTTCTATATAAGTTATGTAAATCAACACCAAACATTTTAGAAATTTCTCAGTATCATTAGCCATGGAAAAATGAAGCAAAAAAAACACAATGTGATACCACTTTATGCCTTCCTAGGAATGGCAATTTTATCTGGTTTTTCAAGGTATTGTCTCACTCTAGGCCAGGCTGACCTGGAGCTCATTCTATAGTCCCTGAAATATTCCTACCTCCGTTTCCTGAGTGCTGGGATTAAAGGCATGTGCCACTAGGCCTGGCTTTGAATGGCAAAAATATTACAACAAAACGGAATGAAGGTTGGGGCATAAAGATGGTGGAAATGTCATACCATGCTGTTGAAATTGTGCAGCTATTCTGGAAAGCAGTTTTGTAATTGCTTAAAAATCTCAAATACAATGTTTACAGGGGACCCAGCAGTATAAACTTCTAGGTATACGCCTAAGGGAAATGACACCGTGATGTCTAGTCACCTAAAGCACTTTAAAAATGTTCCTAGGAACATGATTCATGATAGAAGAAAGGAAGTAGTAACCTAATTGCCCATGAACTGGTGAATGTTTAGAGGAAATGTAATATATCCCTACAAGAAGATACTGTTTGACTATGCTAAGGAATGCTGTACTGATCTATGTATAAAATTTGAAAAAAAACACATAAAATTGAAAGTGAAAGGATACAGACACTACACAAACCCAATGTGTGATTCTATGGAAAGCTAACAAATTTTACTAAAATTTGGACAAAGGTTATTTATTCAGCAAGTGTGGCAACCATTGAAGTTGACAGAGACCCAGAATAAGACCACAGAATGGAAAAGCTTTATATTAGCACCAAAGGGAACCTCTTAGGCTTGTCCTTATAGGAGGTTGTTGACAAATCTGATTGTAGATAGAAACAGGGAATCCTTATTAATTGACTAGAGGTGAATCAAGTCCTGACCACTTTTTCCCAGAGTCACAGGACTTATTAGCTCACTTCCTGTATTGTTTACTGTAGATAATATGTTGCCAATGCCTAGGTTATTTGTGGCAGGTCATGGGCCAAACATCTATTTTTATATGTAATTATTGTCATTACTTTCTCATTGCTAGAATAAAGCAACATTGGGTGCTTTATTCACCATAATAAATATCTGATGGGAAGAAAGTTTTTATTATAGCTTACTTACAGTCCTCAGGGAAAGCTCCCCGATAGGAGGGGAAAGCATAACATGAGCAGAAGCTGGACATCACCTATTTGCTACAGGAGATATAAAACAGCAGCAGGAGACTGAGTGTACTGAACTCTGGCAAAGGGACACTGGCTGTAACACCCAGCTCACCAACAGCACACCTCTTCTAGCAAGGCTCCATCTCCTCAATTGCCATCATCTAGACTCCAAGCACCCCCCCAAAAAAAATAAAACGAGTTTATGACGGACATCTGATTTCAAACCACTACATTCAGCTCCTGACCCCCATAAACTGATGATCATCTACGAAGATCCATCATTTTAATGAAGTGCACTCATTTAAACCTTTGAAAGTGTCCATAGGTTTTATCAACCCCAGCACTGTCTCAACCTCCCCATAGTTCAAGATCTCTTAACTGTGAGCCTATAAAACCAAACCCACATAATGGCACAGAGTAAACACTCACTGCAACAGATGGCATTGAGCATAGCAAGAGAAGACTGAACCAATGAAAGACCTAAAACAGAGGGTAAACATCAAATCCTATAGTTCCAAGTCCAACATTTGCAACTAGTGATGAATTTTTTGGCGTTTCAGTTCTGCCCCTACAGCTGGGCCACTCACAGTTTGGGGAAAACACCATCCTGAACCAGCAGCTCTCCTTGGCAGCCTTCCCATAGCCAAAGCATCTCCACTGAAACCCATGCTTTACCCTCATGGCTTCTCTGGGCTTCCACACAGAGACTTCAGCACCCCTATCCCAAATCAGCCAGTGGACATTTTCTAAAACAGACCATGTTAAAAACCCAGTGATCTGTTTGTTCTTTCTCACATTTGTTATATACCTATAGGATTTGTTAATCCAAGTGGAAAAGGAGAAGATAGAGAATGGGTGGGGGGAATCAATATGCAGGATATACATGTATAAAATTCTCAAAATGACATAAAATAAATAAATCAAAAACTTAACCAAGACCCTTTCCAGCTGAAATCCAGGGGCCCCAGATCCCCATAAGACCTCCTCTTCCTAACTCCTGCTGGGAGCTGTAACAGCTGCAAGGGAGTGATGGGATTTGTAGTATCATGTGTGGCAGAATTCATCTCATGGGGATCTGAGGGAAGACTGTGAAGTGGGTAACTAGACATTGCCTGGCTTCTCATTCCGACACTGCAAAGAACTCTCACAACATCTTCAGTGAAGGTAAAATAAACCTGGCTAGAGCAACCTTTCCAAAGCCTTGTGAAGATCTAGCCTACACCTGTCGTACAGAGATCAGGCTCCCAGTCCCAGAAAACAAATATTAAAGTGTTTCTTATATTACAAAAAAAGAACCAAAAAGAAAATAATGAACTGAACATGCAATTTCAATTATGCTACTTTATGCTCTTAAAATTATACAATAATAAGCCTTAAAATAACTGAGTGATGGAGTTGTAGAAATGGCTCAGTTGGTAAAGTGGACCAGAGGTTATATCCCCAGCACCAACACGAAAACCCAGCATGTTCCATGCATCCTTATAATCTTAGATTTTGGGAGCTCATGGAAGTGAATAGGTGAGCTCGAGACTTCAGCGAGATTTCCTGTTCCAAAAAATAAGGTCAAGAACGAAAGAGGAAGATACCAAATGTCAACTTGTCTCTAAATGCCCAACCCCCTCCTACCTATGCATCCATATGCATATATGCATAATACATGTACCACATCCACATGCAAAATAATTAAACAATAATTACTAAAGACTTTTGCATTTATTTGAAATGTAAATATTTTGAATGTATTTTATTAAATGCATTCCTAGCTCAAATCAATTCTTTTCATTTTCTTTTCCTAATTTGACTTTAGAAATTTTAAGATGCTATAAATATGTAATAAATGAAACATTTAACTTTTCCTTCAGATCATGATTTTAACGGGAAGGCAGATGCTAAAATGTGATTACAGGGCTGGGAACATAGCTCAGCAGTTAAGAATACTGATTGCACAAGCATAAAGGTCTGAGAAGGCCTGATATTGCTTGAGTTTTACTCCCCAGCACCCACTAAATTCCTCAGTGTGGCCATCCATGTCTGTAACCCCAGTCCTGGTGGAGGGCTGTGGAGACAGAGGAATCATTAGGGCTTGCTGACCACAAAAATCAAATGGTGAAAATTGCAGTCCTGGGCTGAGTGTGAGATTAACATGTCAAGAAAACATGCAGATGAGCAAAAAGGGAAGGTCACCTGACATAATCCTTGGGCCTCTGCACACATATGCATATGGTACATGCATCTGAACTCACATGTCCATACACACACATATCCCACACTACATGTACTCTACACATATACACACAAAAAATAATAAAGTATTTAAAAATTTAAGAAGTGATTTGTGCCAGGCTTGGTGAGTGTGATGGTTAGGTTTTGTAGTCAACTTGAACTTTTAAACTATCTTGGGTGGGTCTCTGAGGATGTTTACAGAAAGGCAGCCTCTCAGCAAGGGGCAGGATGTAAAGAAGCTCAAAGAAGCTGGAAGTAAACATCCTTTCTTATGTGGGCCATGCAGAAAGGAAATTCCAGATACTCAGGAAGCCATTAAGTCTGGGATAGAATTGTAAGACCCCCACCCTAAGCGTATATAAAGGAGAAGAAATTCTCTTTGGTCCTCCTGCCTGTTAGCTGCTGGTGCTTGTTCGTGACTTGTACTCGCATCCTGCTCTCCTACTATTTCTGGACATCTGAACCCAGCAAGGGAGCCATCAGGCCTTCTGGGCTGGATTGGGACTGCTGAGGCCTCCAGCCACATGGACTGAACAGCTATTGGTTTCTTCACCTGTAGGCCTGCAGACTGCTATTGTTGGACTGTTGTAAACTACCCCAATAAATTCCCTTTTATTATAATCCATTCTATCAACTCCGTTTCCTCTAGAGAACCATGACCAATACAGTGGGCCATACCTGTAATTCCAGTACATACTTTAGCTACTCAATCCTTGAGACTTGGCAGAGCGTAAGTGATACTCACCTGTTCTAGTCACTAGGATTTTGCAGGAGATTTATCTCTTGGTTCAATGTGAAGATTTTAGGAGGGAGATCCCTGGCTCTTGCTGTACCCGAAGCAGATGAGAACTTTTGAGACACATTTTAGGGGTTATAGTGGAGATTGCTAGACTGAGAGGAGCTCACATCTCCACCCCACCCTAAGGATATCTAGACAGTTAACAGTTGTTTGAGAGAGGCATTTTCCCCAGTGATGGAGCTGCCCATAGGTTGCCTCGATTCCTGTAAGTAACATCTCACTCATGTGCCAGTAAAGCCTGATAAAGCTTTTGGTTCACTAAGCTATGCTTGAATGGCATTGTTGCTTTCTTTCTATCTTTGGTGATCTAAGATGAACAGATGTCACCTCAGAAAAATTAATACAATAGGGAAGGTGGGATTTACAAATCTACAAAGTCCTCTTTTCCTGGGGGAGGTGAGTGATCACCAATTATAACTTAAAACTGGTGAGTAGTTTTTGATTTAGATTCAGTAGAATCACTTGTGTATTTATGTCTCACCTAGAGAATACTGAAATATGTACACACACATATATACATATATATGTCTGTATATAGTATATATGTCTGTATGCATACATATATGTGTATGTACATGCACACTTGCAAAATATTTGGCAACAGTAAGATTTCTGAATGAACATTGCTAAAACTTAAGTCAAAACCAAACTTGTGAGGAATCAAGGTGCTCCTGGCAGCATACGCTTGTGCTGAGCCATGAAACCTCACTGCAGCCACAGCAATGGATTTGCAATGGTGTCGCTTTACTACTTTTTGTAAATACATACGATGCAGCTGTGTGGGTTCACAGGAATCTAGTTGCTCCTGGAAGCTGTTGCATTAGGACTAATGTTCAAGACACTGCAGAACCGTAGAGGAAGTAACCAGCAAGGGTGCCACTGCTCAGCTATAGCACTAAGGAAGAGAAGGGCACGGCTGTACTCAGGTGTGGCTCATGCTGAGAGTCACCACTGCTTTCCTGAACTCTCTCTGTGTGGGAGATGTTGGCTATTCAGAGAGGGTGGTCAAGAAGAGGAGCATGCTCTGTTTTAGGATATCTTGCCCCTGGAAAGAGCTGAAAGAGTCATTTCAAATATATTATCATTGTTATACTTATTTGTGTGTATACGGGTGCTTGTGCAATGGCATGTATGTGGGAGTCAGGGGACGTGTGTTTGAGGTACATGTGTTCCACCTTCTTTGAGATAGTGCTTCTTGCTTTTGGCAAACAAATTGCCAGACTTCAAAGAAATGCCAGACCTGCTGGTCCAGTAAGTGTATTCTCCTGACTCCATCTGACATTGTTGTAGGCACCTTGGGATCACAGATGACTGTATCACTCTGCATCTGTCTTTAAGTGGGTGCTGGGGAATTCAACCAGGGCTGCAAGGCTTTGCAAACCATGGCCTTTGCAAACAGGACCAGCTCCACAATACCTCTGACCACTTCAACTATCCATTCAGTGAAGATGGCAGGGCTGTCTCACAGACAGTTAATGACTGGAAACTTTTATGCTATGAAATACGTCTGGAGCATGGCAAATTCTTAAGTGTGTGGCTGGTAATGATGACTTGTATCTCCTTGTGTCAAGAAATATAGAATAATCTGCATGATCCTGGTTGAGAAGCTGGTTCAGCAGCAGTGAAAAGAGACAGGGGCTGCATGTCAATCCACTGGACAATCCTTGTTTATCGTGGACTATCATCTGCTTCTAGATAGTATCTCAATTCAAATATGTGCATGTGTGTTTAGCATTCATCTAAGAAATTCTAATTGTTTAATTGGCAGGCTTCCCAAATGTGTCTGAAAAACAAATACATGACTTAGGAGATTAATTTTTCTAGGTGACAAACACTTATTGAGCCCTCATTCTGCCAGGCATTGCATTAAGAATATTTTACTTCAAATATTTGCATAAACTGGGAAACAGAGCTGCTACAAAAAAAAAATCCCTATTTCCTAGATGAGGTGAATGAGGCCAACTTTCCTAGTCACACAACTAATAAGAGCTGTAGTCAGTACCAGCTGTTCTTCCCACAGAGGCGGCATTCTAACCACTATAGTTTTTAGATGGCAAGATGTGTGATCTGAGGCACTTAGGCTGTTAGTATTATTGATTCCTCCTTCAGAGATCCCAGTTCTGTAGATATGGGGTAAATGAGCTGCGGTTGTAGTACCCTGACTGTGACTCCTACTTTTGAAGCACAAGGAAGGGCCACCTACTCTGCCACTTACCCACCGTAATCAGAGTTATGCCCTCATAAGTTAAGATGGGTGTTTATTCTCTTATCCATGGAGTCATGTGGATCACCTCGTATGTTAACCAGCTAGGAAAAGAGATACAGTGCCTTCGTTCTGGAAAGCCTGAAGTGATTATCTGTGGAGGCCATAGACATCCATTCTTACTAGAAAGTTGTTCTAGTCTTTTTAGTTATGTTTGTGAACCATAATGAGAAATGTTGATGTATATTGAGGGGATCCAGAAAATGTGGTTTCTGGCCTTAAAATGAGAGTGGTATTAAAATACAAGGAGACAAAGTTAACATGGTCAGATATTATCAATTTGAATACAATCATTAGCGTTTATAAACTTAAATATATTTGTTCCTTTTCTGATATGTGACATACACTCTTTTCTACTTATACACATCTTGATTTCCTGCTGAAATTATTATATTTTTAACATATTTTCATAAACTCGATTTTATCATTTAAAGATTAGGAGGTTTGAATTTAAAACAAACAAACATGTGTCTACCATTTTACTGCTTAGGAACCCAAAACTAAGGAACGTTAGATGAGCTAAGTTAATTTGTTTTGTAACTATTGATCTTGACTCTGTTAATGACATAGAGCCCACCTTAAATTGCAGTCAGAATGGTCTGAAATAGGCAGAGACTTCTCAATAACCTTTTTATGTATTTTCAGGCCAGTGGACACCTTATGTGTTTTGGATAAATGTGGGTATCATCTAAGTCACTTTGGGTATTGGGCTGACCATGAGACCGTGTCCAGTGAAAAGTTTCACAAATTATACATCTTCCTTTGGTGGTGCCCAGCTCTTTGTTTGATGTTCCTTGTAATGGCCACACCAGAAACCAAAGAAGATAGTGCTCATAACTCTTCCTCTCTAAACCCCCATTTATTCATATAGTGTTCCAGAGGCCTCTGATTACCTGTGTCTTTGTGACCTTGGGCAAATTCTTAATATTTCTGAGCCACAGCTTCTTCGTCAGTCAGAGAAGTCCAACACAAGCCCTGTGCACAGGCTTGTTTCTTTATAAAATATCAACAGCATTTTCAAGGATAGGGTCAGACTCAGAGTAGTTCCCTGTGAATAATGGCTTCCTACTTTGTCTAGTCTATCAGCTCCAGTCCAAGACCAAATAACTTGTTCTAGAACCAGCACAATTCAATTTGCCTCACATTGTCACACTTATAAAGCACAGTTCTACATATTCATGGATGCTAATCTGGCTTCAAGGTTACTGACTTTGCGAATTTAGGTATGGATACTATCTGGAATTTCTATAAATACCTTGGCTTTATTAGCCACAGGCAAGAGGGATATGTCATTGGCTACCTGGAGAGACCTTTCTTCTTGTTATTTTTTTCTTTGATGGGGAGACTGGGGTTACCAAAGAGAAGTAAGGACCCCTGTTCTGTGAATATCTAGATTTAAAGTGCCAAGGATAGCCACAATTTTATACTATTTTATTCAATAGAATTGCCTCAGCTGCAGGTGGTTCTCTTCTTGTTTTAAAGTCCTTACTTCTTGTACCAAACTAAATAAACTGTTTTTTTCTGTTAAATCTATTCACAGCTTGCCAGTCTTTTCCTGGCTACTTTAATGGCCTAGCCATCTTTATTGCTCCCTCCAAAATTGCACAGGTAATGCTCCCCAACCAGTATCCAATGAAACAAACTCCATCTTACTGCATGTTTTTGGTAAATCACCTCAGTCTGAGAATCCTCAGGTGCTGGAGTCCCAGGTGAGCCAGAGGCATAGAGACATTTTCAGAAATTGCATCCTGTGCATCAGACCTATTGGTGGTCACCATCTGTCTTTACTTTAAAAATGGTATTCCTTTTCCTGATTTGTTTCTAGAAGTAGGTAGATAAAAAACCAACTTCCCCGAAACTAGTTGACTCAAAAGTTATCCTTTTGGAACTTCAATGGCTAACTCACACAAGAGAGTGTGATAGGTTCAAAAGTCTCCAGACATACCACCTTTACAATGCTCCAACAAACCTGTGGAGCTGAGCCTCTTCCTAATCTTTGTTTTATTTTTTAACCAAGTAGTATTACTTCTTTGGGGTTCTTATTGTCCTCTATTGTGGAGATTGTCACCGACAGCTCACACTGCTGGGATGAGCCTCCAAATCAGGCACTATTTGTATGAGGAAGAAGGGATTTATTTGAAGCTTTCCAGATCCAGCAGAGATAGCAAACCACCATCAGCAGCCAAACAGCAGGGACCTCAGGCAGAGCTGACTGTTCTCTGCATACCTATGGCTGGAATTCCAGATCCTCTCCCAGTAATATCTTAGGATTGGACACTAGGATCCACCCACAGTGCCTCCTTCTCAAGCCAAGAGGCTAGAGACAAGCTTTGACTAAAACTCCTGAATTTATTGAGGGGGCATCCATTCAAATGACCACAAAGATGAAAGGGTCATGTTTCTGAGTTCTTTCACTCACTCTACTCTGGCCATTGAAAATCCACAAGGAAGCCATGGAGCTGGGACTGCGACTTTGTTTCAGGTGCCTAGGGTTGGGGTCCTAGAGGGACATGAATTGCAAATGTCTCTTCCCATTTCTAATTTAGAAGGTGGCAATCTGAATAGCTTTGCTGTCCTCTAGAGTAAAATGTCCCATGAGAACATGTGCATGCCATCTTCAGAGCTACCACAGTTCGGAGCCTCAGGCTGCTATCATTATAGCATAGCATGGAATCAGATTTAATAGGGTGCTATTTGACAGATTTAAAGTCCATCATCTCCAGGGGAAAATTTATCCAAAGGGCCTGAAGATCAAAGAATTTGCTTGCCTGCAAAGAGGAGCAAGTGAAACATTTCTGCACAGTCTTCGGCAGGTTACAACCCATAAATCTGTCAGCCGGCTTTACCTTCCATGTATGGGAAATTATGCAAGCTTCCTTGTTACTTTATTGTCATTTTGAATTATGCACTTGGTGTTATAGATAGATCAACTGTTCTTAGGCAGCTAACTGAGCCATTGGAAGATGGGGATATGTTTCATCTTCCTGTCAACCTGCTCAAATTCAGTATTTAGGGGGGCATATAATCAGACATGGAGTGAAAAAAAGAACTATATTAAGTAAATGCAAACCGCTTTCCGTTGTGACAAATGTGATGTAATTTGTGCTATTGACAGCACTCGAGGCTGCATCGATTATTCTATCAGGCTAAAATCTCGATGACACTTTTCTTTCAGTACACACACTTGACTCATTATGAGCCATCGCTAAGGAAAAGTCATCAATTCAAGGCAGTATACAGAGCCATGCTCCTTTTCTGAAAGAAGTGAGCTTGGATGCATACTACCCACAGCAACTAAGTAATTAACACCTACCTACAACTAAGAAATATTTGAATACCCTGATCTTCAGGGAACTCTTATTTGACAATTGATATTCCAGAAGAAACAAACAGCACACATTTTAATGTATTATTTATTTATTTACTTATTTATTTTATTTATTTATTTGCAAGCAGAGAGATAGAAGAGTTTCAGAGGATGGGCATGCCAGAGCCTCTTGCCTGGAAAATGGATTCCAGATGAAAGTGCCACTTTGTGCATCTTCCTTTACGTGGGTACTGGGGAATTGAACCCAGGTCTTTAGGCTTTACAGGCAAGCACCTTAACTGCTGAGCAAACTCTCTAAACTGAGCACACATTTCTTATTTTCACAAAGGCAGTATGGGTTCACAGGAAACCCTATGCCCACGTTCTGAAGGGTTAATGCACCATCACATTTAATTGGTGCAAATCCATGCACGTTTGATAGATAGAATTTGCAGATGCAGAAGAATGGCCTTATAGAGGAGATAAATCCTGCTCAAGGAAGATGCTTTCAGATCATGCTTTGTGAAACTCCAGAGTTCTGGCTTCTTTTCCCTAGGGTGCAGCGTCTGCAGTCACAGAGATGATTTTTGTGTGTGTGCAGTGGAGCTGTGCCTCCCGTTAGTCAGATAAAGTAGCAGGTGCTAACCTTCTACACACCCAGTTGAGGATGCATTTTGCCTTCAGTTTTCATATATAACCCAAATTTATGAGAAATGAAACTTTAGGGAAACAAACAAGCTTCCTAGGCTCCTTTAAATCTTTGCTTTTAATATTAACACATGCTTTCAATGCATGAGGCAAAGAAGAAAATTAAGTGCAAATGAAAGCGGTGCTGAGAGAGAGGAGGTGTGGGAGAAATGGCAGTTTCATGAAGTCTAGGAAGAGCGGATCCTGGTTTAGCATTATCAGATCTGGAACCTCCAATGCTGTAGCTTCCAGATGACACTCTGCTTAATCTCAATTCTCTTTCTTAGGATTTCTGGAAATTTCTTTGTCCACTTGTGCTTCTCCTTTTCTTGTGATCTTTATTCCTAGAGAATTTACTTCTTAACAATATTGGGCACATGGGCTGTCAACCTCTACTTTTGTGGCTCTCTCAGTTCTACCATTATGAATTTGAATTTTCCTATCTTGGATTTCCCAATAGAAAAGTTGTAGATTTTGAGCCAGAAGCTTGCTGGTTCAGAAATGGGCAATCCTTCTTCAGATGCTCCCCACTACTCCATCCGGCTGGCATTGAATCAGGAGAGGATAGACATCAAGGTGACACACCCACTGTGAGCTATGGTGGCTGGATCTAGATAACAAAGAGGTCTCCGTTGTGTTAATTCTGTAGGTCTTACCTACTTCTTCAAGCTGCTTTCTCCAGCTGCACCCTCTCCTGGTGGATGGGCTTGTCCTAGTCCATCATGAGCCTGTGGACAAACCCATCTCATGTGATCTTCTCCAATCTGTCATGGTTGGAGATGCTCTTCCATCACATTCTTGAGGTACTTCTAAAGATACTCACTTGGGACTTTTTCCCTGTATGACTGCTTTTATTATCACCTATAGTGCTACCACTACTAGTCCTCCTAACACGTCATACACCATCATCTGCCTAACACACATATTATGAAATGATATTGAGAGAAGCAGGAAATAAATCCCAGGTTCCCTAGGTAATCAATATGCTTAAGTGAATTGTAGAAGAATTAAAGGCTTAAAACCAACCAAACCAAAATAGAAAAACAAACAAACAAACATACATTTGGCCTCCCTGCAATTAATTGTTAGTAACACGAGTTTCAATCCCTCCCTGTATACAAACTCTGCCCCATTAACCTCTTAAACTAACGGATGATTATAAAATATAGTTTAAAATCTTCATAACCAAGGACAAAATCTTGCCTACCCTCTCCTCAACTCTGCCAAAATAAGCTTGGATCTCTCTATTATGTATCTACCAAGGTAATAGCATGGAAACTCAAGAGAGGCTTTCATAATAAGCTGAGGTATTCATAGCTTCAGTTAATCACACGCAATATGTGAGAAATGGCTTTTAGTTCCAATGGATGCACAGATGCATGTGAGCTGCACTTATTCTGGGGCACAAGTTTGCAGAACAGGAAATGACATAAACAAAGCAAGTTGTTCACATCTTTGTCTACCAAGTTGCCCTCTCGTTTGAACTTGTTTGTGAGTCTTAACAGAAAAGACTTTTGGAACTAAATACTAAGGGTTGGTGCTTATTCTAAATTGCTCAATATATGACCTTAGGTTAATTTCATATTCTTTCTTTCTCTCTCTTTTCCTCTCCCTCTTCCCCCACTTACTCCTCTCTCTCTCTTTTCTCTCTCTCTCAAAAGGGTTTTGCTTTTTAGCCCAGAATGGCCTCAAATTCTCATCTCACATCTTAGTCTTTCAAATAATATAACAAATACTAGTATTATAGGTATGCATCACCTCAGGTCTCAAATTAAAAATAGAATGATCTGAACATGTAGTTCATTACATATATTATGGGGTTATTCATCCTCATCCTACTTTTCCACATAATTGTGTGAAAATCAAATAAGACAGTACATATTAAATCACTCTACACAATTAAGGAACCCAAGTAAATTGTATCTTCATTTTATTATTCCAATCTCTTTTGTTGGCTACTGAGTGATAAATATTCAGAAAAAAAATTTCTGTGTTCAACATTGACACATCTTGAACTCTTTCTCTAAAGAAACTATTTTTAACCTAGAAAAAAAGAAAGAAAACAGATAAGTTCTCCATCATTCTTGGCATCATAAAACCTAGACTTTCTCTTTCCCTATAATATTTATCTTATTTTCTTTTCCAAAGCCAAATAGGATGACTGAAAATAATCCAAAGGATAATGTTGTCTCTTGCTATTCCTACTCCCCCATGTTCAAAATCATTAGAATTTAAAATCTATATTCCCTGATGGTAGAAATGAACCTTTGTCCCATGGCAAACATAGGAGTCAATTTTGGAACAGGTGAAGTTTGATGCCTCAGTTTTACCAACAGACAAGTCTCATTTTGTTTGGGTACAATAAAAATTAGGTAATAAGGGTCCAGGTACCCTATTATCTTGTGTTAGTTGATGAGAGTTTTGATAAGCCATAGAGTAGTAGGTAAGGTATGGGTTTCAGTATTTTGCAAACCTGAATCTTAATTCTGGTCCTACAATTTTTGGGTAGACTGGAATGTTAGTAATATAACTTTTTTCACAAGGTGGTTGGAAGTGCTGTGTGATGTGCAGTACTTAGTACAATGTCCAGTTCATAATGTTTACTCTCAAGTTGTAAGTATAATCATTTAATTTCTATTCTCACTAAGTGAACTAGTAAACATAAAGTTGAACTACCAGGATAAATATCTTAGTTCAGGACAATTAACTGTTTCCATTTGCCAGCCAGCTTCATGTGGCCCTTGATATACTTTCATTTTCCCCAGGACTCTGCACCTAAGTGGATCCATAAAACACAGATATTTCCTTTCCTAGGAGCTTTGGTGAGTTAGGACCTCTTCTGTGGAGTGCTTTCTTTCTCAATAAGTCAGAAAAAAATCTAAAGAATTCAGATTTCTTTAGATAGGAGCCTAGAACAGAGAAGCCCTTAACTCATAAGCACTTGTCCCTAGAGAGTAATCATCCTGGCTGATGCCAGGCAAGGGACAGCAAATTAGAAATTCTAATTTTCTTCAAGCAAGGCTCATTTTTAATGGATATGGTCCAAGTCCATCTCCACCCTGCAGCACTCTAATTTAATAAAATATCTTGTTAACAAAACAGTCATGCCCAAGACCTATCGATTCTCCAGGCTGCCATTGTGGACCCAGTATAGTGCCATGATTAGTTAAATAAGCCAGATATCGGCATTCTAAGCACATGCAAACCAAGAAAAATCCTCTCTGTGAGACCTCTGCAAGGGAAAATGGACAGCTACCAAGGCCAGCAGCTTCTTGCTTGAACCCACATCCTCCATCTCTGTGTAGACTTAATGTCTGTGTTTCAGCAAGAAAAAGGAATGCTAGAGTTTAATTATCTGTTGTTACTTCTTTATTTGAAAGATTACTTTTAGAAATGAGGGGCTAGAAAGATGTGGCTGTTTCAATAGGCACTTAGCCAGGAAACCTTGGATGATATTTGTGTGAACACCAGAGGCCCCAGGCTTTTGTCTACAGTTTCTGATGGGGTGAAGACTTCTTGGGAAAAGGTAATCAGTAGTGTTTGGTGGCTGTTTCTTACATCTTCAGATTGGGGGAACTATTTAATAAGGTGCTCATCAGCACACATGAAAAACATTTTAAGTACCTGACTTCATTGAAGATGGCAATTAGGCTTTCTTTGTTCTAATACAATCAAGAATTTTTTTCCCCAAAAATATGTTCCTTTGTAAAAATAAAATGAAGGCAGATGTTGTGGTCAGCTTTCTAGTTGCTGCACAGAAAGAACCCAAGCAAACGTGGCTTGTGGAGGAATGGGTTTATTAGGCTTATGGACTCGAGGGGAGACTCCATCCTGGCAGGGAAGATGATGACATGAGCAGAGGGCTGGACATCACCTCTGCCACAGCACTACAAACAGCGCAGGAAGGTGTGCCAAATACTGGCAAGGGGAAGCTGGCTTATAACCCCATAAGCCCGCCCCAACAACACAGCTCTTGTGAGGTTCTAATTCCCGAATTGCCATCAGCTGAGGATCCATCTATCAGAACACATTCATTTATTTTTGGGGGACACCTGGATCAAGCCATGACAGCAGAGTAGCAACAGTGAATAATTACATAGAGTTAATGATACCATCATGTTTTGTACAACTTGGCATAGTTCACTTCTTTTATTTTGCTACACCAACACAGTGGTTCCTTGGATCTAGGCATTTGAGGTAGGGAGCAAATTCCTCCCTTAGAGAATAACTGTATACATATTGCAGGAAAATCACATAGTGGGGAGGTAGAGTGAAAATATGGAGGGTGGAAAGGAATCTGGGCCTGCTCCTTGAAAATAAAGCCCTGGGATGACTTCATGGAATGGAAAATTTGGGTGTGCTAGGCTGTTCCTTTGGGGAGCTAAGCACCTGCAGGGAAGTCAGTTTCTCTGGGATTCTTTCAGAGGGGAATCTCACGTAATGGTTCTCCAATGTGGCATCACTGAACGATGATTCTGACCACACTGGTCTTTCTCATTTGGGGATTATTTTAACCTGTGTGTTTTTGTTTTCACAATAAATACATCCTCCAGATTTGACTTTATCATGGGAAAGGTAACACTTTGAATTCAAAATATTATTGATTATTTTGCTCAGCACCCACATGGAACATACGGCTGATATTTATTAGGTCTTTGAGGCTTCAATCCATTTAAGGGGTCATCTGCGAAGTTAGACCTGCCTATAGTTCACTCACTTGTGCATGTATATCTGAATACTGTTGTCTTTAATCCACTCTCTATAGAAACAAAAATTTAATTTAATCATGAAAATTTTCTACTTATACTCCCCTAGGGTTAGTACATTTTCTTTTATCTTGCACATTTCTTCTGCTAACTTGCCTCACTCATCCGTTTTCATCTCCATTGACTAGAGTTGTGTGTGTGTATGTGTGTGTGTGTGTGTGTGTGTGTGTGTGTGTGTGTGTGTGTGTGTGTGTGTGTGTATGGAGACCAGAGGATAACTTTGGATGTCCTTTCTCAGGCACCATCTACCTTTTTTTTTGAAACAGGTTCTCTCATTAGCCTTCTTTAATATTGTTTTTCCTAAAAGTTGATAAGTATGCTTATATTTGAAGCCTGATAGGTTTGCTTCCTCCATGCAATGATACTTTGATATAATGTTTATTTATTTATAAAGAGACCCACAGAAGAACCTCCAGAGAAAGGAATCTCCTCTTTTAATTTCCAGGCGAAGAAATGTCACCTCCATGACCTTTCCTGCTGGGTGGCAACCAATTATTTGCTCCTCTCATCCCCTTTCTAGAAACATTGTCTTTTAATATGACTGAAAACAAATGCCATTGTGCCATAGGGAAGTAGTTTCTATACCGCTACTATTTCTCTTTAATTTGAAGACCCTTAAAGGCAGTAATGTGAGGTTTTGTTTCCTCTTATACCTCTTATACTTTCAGGACCATCATGTTCAGGTTCCTGAGAGGGTGTTTAGAATGTGATGGGCACATTTCTGGGGTAGAGCTGTCACAGCTACTGTGTGGATTTACGACTGCAGAGGCATCTATCCAGTAATGTAGGACAGATGAAAGATTAAATCTGATGGCTTAAAGATTTCCATATTTTGGAAAATATTTTCAGGCAGGGACACTGAGTCAGGACTGACAGACAGTGTTTACAATCGACCTGCCACAGGTTTACCACTCTGCTAACCTGTGTTCCTTCATTCATGCTCATTCACAAAGAGGAGCTTCCATGCTCAGAGTTTGCCTGTTTATCTGCGACTATATAGCTGAGACAAACCATTTCATTTGTTGCCAAATCAGGCAAGAACCAGGCAGTGAGCCATTCAAATCTTAATTACAACATCATATTAAAACAAGGCAATTTAACGGCAATCAGTGTTAACATAATTTATTTATAAAATGCTATTACATGCATTTATATCTTATAATGTATTTCATTCCAGCCGGGTGCTATATGTGTCTCATTACATTGTAACATATGAGGTCATTAACCTACAATTTCACTTGCTGTCTTATTATTACACAGCATCTTGCTCTTTTCTGTTTAGAATTAAATTGCTAAACCCTTTTTGATTATTTGCCTGTTTGATTTCACCTTGAATCACAAAGGTTCTGATTGAAATAAATTAAGCACGAATGGCCCGTGCTATATGCACAGCTTTTCTTAATCATCTGAACTGGGTCCAGAATGGGCTCAGGCCTCTGGATCTGCTGCTCCTTCCCAGTAGCTAGTGATCCTCGGAGCTCCATGCATGGTCCTTGGTTC
>PVHP010033040.1:0-19938 GCA_004024765.1 Zapus hudsonius | reverse complement strand
CTTGTACAAAAATCAACTCCAAATGGATCAGAGACCTTAATATAAACCCGGTAACCATAAACACCCTGGAAGAAAAAATAGGAGGAACTCTACAAGAAATAGGAGTGGGAAAAATATTCCTGAGCAAATCTCCAACAGCCCAGGAAATACAACAAACACTTAACCAATGGGACCTGATCAGGCTAAGAAGCTTTTGTACAGACAAACAGACCATACTCAGAGCCAATAGACCCCCTTCAAACTGGGAAATGATTTTCGCCAGCTACAATTCAGACAGAGGACTAATTTCCAAAACCTACAGAGAACTAAAAAACATTGATAACAAAAACCCAAATGCCCCCTCACAAAATGGGGTACTGATCTCAATAAAATTTTTAAAAATTTAAATTTAATAAAAGCAAACATACAACAGACTAAAATGCAGAGAAGTAAGGATAGTGAGGATAGCTATGCCTGGGACAGGTATGGGGAAAAGCTCACAAAACTGGGGGTGGGGAGGGGGAGTGGAATCAGTCAATCTGGCCTATGGAACCCTGAAAGATCAAAGCTCTGCGGCCAGATACAGAACACAAATGGCCACATGCTCATATGTACATATACACATTCCAAAAAACCACTGACATATACAATATGCACTGAAAAACACCTGCACACACCCATCTGTACACTGCAACTTATTTCAGAGATGAACTAAGTGATGGAGCTGAGACAGCTTGAGAGCTCAGTGCACTGTCCCAACCTTAGGTAACAAAGATAGATAAGTCAGAGAATGGGCTTAAAGACCCACAAACTGCAGGGCACCAAAATCAGGGTAATTGTATTTAACAAGATTTCAACTGCTTTGCTCATTTGAAGGTCAGTGGCAAGTGGTCATGTGGTAGCATAGAGGCATGTATGCACACATGCGTACTCCCACACATACACACCAGCCAAGAAACTATCTACTCAACCACAACTTCCCTACTTCCATTTTCCCTATTCCCCTTCCTCATCATGTTATATCCACATGAAGAGGTAACAAGAATTTACTCTGGTAATAGATAACAACAGAGCAAGCCACATCTTTTAAGTAGAACTGTGATCACAAACCAGGGTTAACTGAGACGTTTGTCACATTGGTATACACATCTCCTGACCTCACTTACGCTTGGCTGAGCCTAGAAATTATTTCCATGGATTTGGGATTCCTTGAACCATGTCACAAGGACCCACACTGTCCCCAGAAGAAAAACACAGGAAGTGATGCAAGGTGGGTGGATAAACTGTTACCAAAAAGCCATGGCCTAACTATCAAAAAAGCAATGCATATTTTGACATTGCTGAGGACAACAGATCTTAAAAAGGACACTTTTAAACCCAGGCATGAATGTGTGATGTCAAAAGGCCCCTGACATTTGACTTGGTGGTAAAATCAGTGATTAGCAATGCAGCCTGCTCTGTAGCAAGCACATCTATCACTGATCTGGGAATGAGTGAAACAGCTCATCTTAATTTGTAAATCAAAATTAAATTATCCTCGTATCAGTGCCCCACAGTGTGTAGGTCTTTCAGACTCCCCCACCATTCATCCCATATCTATGTCACTTGCAACTCGGGTTCCACTACAGCCCTATGAGATGGAGGTCAGTTCACATATATTACATTCTGCACAGGGCACAGGAAGATGCCCAGGGTCAAGGGCTAACAGTAAGAAAGTGGAGGATTTGAAACCCATCCACCTCAATGACACCCATTCCTCAAGCAGGTGACTTATGTCTGCTTCTGTCATTGTCTTTACATTTTATCAGATCAACCAACTTCATGAATATTTATATTTTAAAAGTAATCTAGATAATAAAACTAGATGCCAAATCTTGGGTTATGTTTCAAGTGGGCAAAGATCTTGCCATGCAAATTTGAGGACTGGTTGGAGTTCAGATCCCTAGAACCCATATAAATGCCAGACATGGTGATGTATACCTGTGATGCCAGCCTCGGAAGGCTGAGGTAAGGAATGACTAGATAGCCTAGCCTAATTTGTGAGCTCTCAAAAAATAACATGGAGAGTAACTAAGAAGACTCCCATATCAAACTCTGGCTTCCACATTCATATGCATTGTGATGGTTGAATTTTTATGTCAATTTGACCTTTCAGGTAATCTTGGGTGGGTCTCTGAGGATGTTCACAGGAAGGCAGCCTCTCAGTAGGGGGTAAAATATAAGAAAGCACAAGGGAGGTAAAGGTAAAACATCCTTTCCTGTATGGGCAGTGCAGGAGGGAAATTCCAGAGACTCAGGAAGCAAAAGCCCACCCTAGGGCTAAAGGTGAAAGAATTCTCTCCTTGCCCTCCTGCCTGTTTGCTGTTCTGTGTGTCGTGTAGGTGATGGGTTTTTCTCTCTGCTTGGACCTGTGAAAGAGGACCAGCCTCTTTCACTTTTATGGGACTTCCCCTGGATCTATAGCTTAAATACTTTCCTCCCCCAAATTGTGCCTGGTTTGAAGATTCATCCCAGCGGTCAGTGGCTGACTGCAACAGAATTTGGTACCAGGAGTGGAGTGATTAGCTGAAATGAATCTGACCATGTAGATTTTGATCTTCCGGAACTTGTGTGCTGGAGGAATGAACAGGGACTTGATACTTGCACCTGAAGATGCCTTCCAGAGCAGTAAAACAAGTTTTATAAACTATTCTGGTGAGAATTTGGGTTTTTTTTTTTTTTTTTTTTTTTGGTTTTTCGAGGTAGGGTCTCACTCTAGCTCAGGCTGACCTGGAATTCACTGGATTCTCAGGCTGGCCTCGAACTCACAGTGATTCTCCTACCTCTGCCTCCCGAGTGCTGGGATTAAAGGTGTGCGCCACCACGCCTGGCAGAATTTGGAAATTCTCAGTGCAGAGAAAATTACATTTGGAGGCTTGGCTTGTGAACTTTCTACAGGGAAGAAAAGACTGCAGAAAACCTTAATAGAAGTGTATGCCTAGGTCAAGGGGTAGGTGTGTCCTACTGCACATGCCCGGAGAGTTTGACCAAAGTTAAATTTAAGAAATGGACTGTGTGCTTGGCTATGGATATGGGACTAAGAATTTAAGATTTGAAGTTGGAAAAACCTCAAGGCAAGTTTAACTTACTGGTAGAGACTGACTTTTAATTATGGCCCAACTGCTTTACATTGAAACAATGGAGAAATTCCTGAGGTATTTCTACCCAGGAAGGACAGAAAGATGGACTGTACAAACTCTTTGGAAAGGAAATCACTAAAAGAAAGGAATCTGCTCTTCAAAGTCACGTCTATTTTGTCCCTGAATTAACAACATGGTTGTGTCCTGCATACCTGGTATTGCTTTTGAAAGCATGAGGAATGCATGCATGGAGTGGGTCATGAAGTGAACATGGTTCCAGGAGCTGCTACTGAGATGCAATATTTGAAACAGGGCGTGAAGTCCCTGATTGGCAAGTGAAGCCATTGGAAGATGGACCGTGGTGTGCAACGGAGACCCGAAGACGTTTTGGACATACCAGGACTTTGCAAGGGCTACCATGGAGCGCTGTTGGCTTGGGATGGAAGTTTCCCCAGGTACTCAGCCAAACTGGAGGGACAGAATCAGAAAATCTGGAGACTGTCAGTCACCGGTTATGATATGGGACTTAAACTGCTGATATGAATGTTTGCTGATGTTTGTTGAATTTGCCTAGGCCCAGTCTCTCCTTGTTATGCTTCATAACAGTTGGAAATGTTTACTCTATGCCATTATATGTAACTTGTTTTAATTTTACAGAACTCTAAGTTAAGGAGCCTTGCCTTGTGTTGGAGGGAGATTATGTGTTTCCAGTTATACGTGAGATAATTATATCATGTTAGGCAAAATTATGATCTTGTTACTGTCTTCATTTGGAAATTAGGTATGATGTAAAAATATATAATTTAATGTCAAATTGACGAGGGATGAACTGTGATGGTTGAGTTTCGATGTCAAATTGACCTTTCAGGTAATCTTGTGTGGGTCTCTGAGGATGTTCAAAGGAAGGCAGCCTCTCAGTAGGGGGCAAAATGTAAGAAAGCTCAAGGGAGGTAAAGGTAAACATCCTTTCCTGTGTGGGCAGTGCAGGAGGGAAATTCCAGAGACTCAGAAACCATTAAGTCTGGGATAGGATTGATTGCAAGACCCCACCCTAGGGCTATATAAAAATGAAATAATTCTCTCCTTGCCCTCCTGCCTGTGTGCTGTTCTGTGTGTGATGTAGGTGATGGGTTTTTTTCTCTGCTTGGACCTGCAGCCTCTTTCACTTTTATGGGACTTCCCCTGAATTTATAGCTTAAATAAATACTTTCCTCCCCCAAATTGTGCCTAGTTTGAAGATTCATCCCAGCGGTCTATGGCTGACTACGACATGCGTGTAAACACACACACACATACACACACACACACAAAACTGTCTACATATACAAAATACAACATACATTTGCAAAAGGGATGTCACCCCTCAGAATTAATCTTACTATGAAATGATGAATAAAAAATTGAGCTATGAAAACTCTCTTGAAATAAATTTTAAAAACTTCCTTTTATCACAAAGGAAGTTTTAATTTGTAGAACAAAAGCAGGAAAAATAATGTTCTCTTAACGGTATAAGCCAGAAAAGTTATCTTAAATTATTGACTCCCATATGCTTAATGAATCATGAAGAGCAATCTCAGGTCCAAACTTGAAGCCATTATTTAAATGAATGCACATCTTCCCACAGCCCAGTTCTGCTATAATAAGGAAGCAACAGGAATCTCAGGAGACAGTTTTAATTGGAGCTAACAGCACTGCATGGTTCTGGCTACAAACTTCCTGGTGGTTGTTCTCCTGTTCTCCAAGGTGCAATTCAGAGAAATACAAAACCAACCCATCCTGAATATAGCTGCTAAATCTGCACAGAGGAGCCGACTATAGAAGAGCTGAAATGGGCTATTAGGAATATTAAAGAAAGATACAATGAATCAAAATTATCGTTTATTAGTCACATTTTATTAGAATACGTATTTTTCTTTCTGTAAAGACCTGGGTGTGGTGGCCCATGCCTATAATCCCAGGAATTGGAAAGCTGAGGCAGGGGGATTTCCATGAGCTCCAGATCAATCTGGGCCTTAGAGCAAGACACTGGGGACGGGTATAGAAAGGGGGATAGAAGGAGGAAAGGAGGGAGGGGAGAGGAGAGAGGGAGACTGAATTTTATTTCTCAGATTTTTAAAAATTTTGTAATATGCAAGTAGTGACAATGGCAAAAAACTAAAAGCAGTAGTAACGATTATTCTGTTTTCCTAAAAACTCACAAGATAAATTATTCCACTAATTCTACATCTCTTTTAAAATCACTTTTGAATATAACAGAAATAAAATTATAAACATCAGAACAAAACTGATCACCAGTCAGGTTTTATCAAATAGGTTATAGTTTCAAAATTTGTTTTGTTTTTGTTTTTTAAAATGAGTCAGAGCCAATTACTTTTAGTTTGCTGGCAAAGATCCAACATCAACAAGACATTATCAATGTGGAAATGTATTTTAACCCTTTGCACACTGAGGATGTTTATTAAAAAATATTTCACCTAAATTTATTTTCCAAATTTACTTTTCCATCTCTACCAAGTATGCCAAGACAAATTTGTCTTAGTATTTCTATTAGAAGGCATACACAGGAAAAGAAATCACTAAATATAATCAACCTAACAAGGTCAACACATATATGCCAACAAGGTCTGAAGGCTTGTAGCAGCTTATCTTTCTATAACCTGAGTGAAGTTCATAAGTCATTCTAGGACACAATCATTGTATTGATTCTCCTGCATGATTTGTGGAGAAAATTCATCCTAAGTACCAGCACTGGTCACTTGACAATGGAAAATCTAAACATTCAAAATCGAGCTAAACAGAAAAGTGACACCCACTACTAAATGTATCATGCTTTTAACAGAATGGAGGCACTACACCAAAACACCATTGTAAAATCATTGCCACAAATCTACTTTTTCTACATATATATATTCCAAATGCAAGGGAAAAACAAATTTGTCTGCAATGACTCAAAACAAAGACACATCTACAGAAGAAATTATGGGGCACAACAGAAGTGGTCCTCACAGGTGGCATGGTGACCTGTCTTGGCTGCCACAAGTCCTGTGTGTTATGTTCTATCGCTCTCCAAGAAGAAAAGTGGGCCACTTCTTTCTTTTCTTCACTCTTCTACTATCCCCATCCCCACTCCCCATCCCCAGAGATGACTCCATGTCCCCCTAACAGCACTGCTGCAGCAGAGATCATAGCTGGGCTACATTCTTAATGCCAGTAACCCATCACGACATGTTCCCATCACCCAAGTGCTACCTTTGGCCTTCCTCCTCTCAGCCCCCAACCACAAGAACTAACCTATTCCCCGTCCACTTATTTGAGACCCACAAAAGCTAAAACAGGAATTCAGGCCAACTACCTCATGCACCAGTAATTTATGAAAGGACACAACCTCGGAGGACCTCACTCACACTGAATTTCCTTTCTGCTATACTACCTGATCCTAAAGCACACTCCAATATCCTAAGCTAACACAGATTTTCTTTACTCAAAAACAAACACAGGCTATGGTTGTAGGTTTGGGAGCATAGCTTAGTTGACAGATGTTTGCCTAACATGTGCAAGGCCTGGACTTGACCCCCCGCTACCACCTACACTGTGTATGGTGGGACATCTATGTAATCCCAGCACTGGGTAGGTGAAAGCAGGAGAATCAGAAGTTCAAAGTCATCCTTGGAAGCACTCTATATTTAAAGTGCACACATGTGTGCACACACATTATACACACACAACAACAGAGTGCCAGACACAAAAAAAGACGGGATGAAATTTAAGCGTCAAATTTTTAGCTGGATAATTTAAATCAAAAAGTCATTCCTTGGGAGTATTTTTGTGTTTGTGAATTATGTTTTAAGATGAAAACACACAACATAAATTATTTAAGGAAAACAAAATTTAGCTTTTACTGTGAATGAAAGCAACTTGTCCCTTCCTTTTGAAAGGGGGGAGGGAGGGAGGTAGGAAGGGAGGGAGAGACAGAGAAAGAAAAGGAAGATCAAGTTGCTAGATTTGACATCCATCTTCATCTTTAAAAAAAATGCCCCACAAAATGCTCTTGCTAAAGCAGACAAAATATAAAGCTAAAGAGGTTAAAATTTTTCAGTCTTTCTGGAACTGTCTATAAGAACTATTTCAGATAATAAAATTCAGAGGAATCTTCATCAGTACCTTTTATATCTGGCACCCACAAAGCTAAACAGAACCTTGAAGACACATTTGAATTTAGTAAGTGGAATTTTCCCAGATCTCAGTGAGAGATGGCTCCATGTGCCAGGGATGGGGATGGGGATGGAGCAGTGACCATAACAGCAAACTCAAGTTGATATTTTCTGTTTCGCCAGATTGGGCTAGCACCTCACAAGTATGATCTCATGTTCTCCCATCCTCTCAATGGATGCATGAGTAAACTGAGGCTTGGAACACGCAAGTGACTACCTGAGCTCCCTGCAGGCTGAGTAGCAGAATGGAGCTCTACCTCTCATTCTATCATCATCCAGCAGAGCAAAAGATCTCAGACTTCAAAAGATACTCTATTCTGACTTTCCCTTGTGCTTATTAGAGGAGTTAAAAAAAATCCCCAAGACCTAATGTCATTGTTGTTGTCAACTGAAGAATTCTAAAATTGTCCCAATGTGGAAAATGACAGTCACGGGTCTGTTTTCTTTCATTTCCTATGAGTAATTTTAACCAATTCCAGATAGAATTAATATACCATAAACTAGGATTCATTTTGCTCTGATTTCAAAGTGTTGCAAAGGGATTTTTTAAAATTGAAGTTTCCCTGCCATGCCTTGCTTTATCACAGCTTAGTTAATAAGAAAAAACAACAAGAGAGGGTTACCATTCTCCTGAAAGTGCTGAAGCCATAAAACACATTAAGTAAGCTTCATTTCTGCCAGCCTGGAACAAATGGTTGCTCTTCATAGGTGAATGACTATGGGCTAGAATGCCTCCGGCCCCTTGAGCATGTGTCTGGGGTATGCTGTAATCTAAGCAGCTTCCTGAATGAATCACATGAACCTAAGAAGCCGAAACCTCTGCATATGCCACAGGTGGAACACTCTGCCTATGAGAGGAGTGCTGCTCAGCCCCTGGAGGAGGGAGCATGAGTGGTCTGGTACTTCATCCTCCTACATGCCCCATAAGTACCCCCATGTCTTCATAGCAATGACAACTTTGTCCTCTACTACCTTGGCAGTTTTAACATTATGGCAAGAGGCAAGCCCACATCCAAGATTCTGGAGCATGCATGGGAGGAGAGTCACTATCATTTGCAGTGCCTTGTACTGAACAAAGTTTTTTGCTTTCTTGACTGTGGACACACCTTATGTAGTAATCACCTCCCACCCAGCTGAGCAGGAAGAGCGCATACCATGAAGTGGGATATGCTGTGGGTGGTGGGGTATGAAAGACACCTAAACATCCTCACACAATAAACATCATCTCATCTCAGATCTTAGCTCAGTGTTTTCTCCCTTCAGTATATTGTTTTCAAACCCCGCCATAAGTAGTGTGTGTACGAGAAGGAATGGGGAGTACACAGAGCAGGACATGCCTTTAAAACAACAATTTCTTCAAACACCTCTCCAGCAGGGCAGACCCAGGTACCCTTGTGCCTAGGCAGGTATTTCCTACTGTAGCCCTTGTGCTCCATCAGCTCTGTCTACCTTGCAAATTCTACCTGTGCATCTCCTTCCTGGCTACAGTAGAGCTGTTAGACACTGTGCTCATGTGGTTTATCCTTGAGTGATAGACACTTTCTACTCCACACCCTTAGCATTCAAGGCTGTGTTTAGAAGATGCTATTCAATATTCTTTATGATTGATTAAAACAAGACAAACACCTGCTATTTTCTAATTAAATGGAGACTGCTAATTTAACCAATATCCTATTACCCAGACAAGATTGAGTATTATAACACTAAGTGTGTGACTTATCCTTGGTATTAGCTTAAGTTCTGATGACATTTTCACTGCTTTTGACCCACTATCTCCCTTAATTCCCACCATACCCCAACTTTTTTCTTAATTCCCACCATACCCCAACTTTTTCCTAAGTATCCCCTCCAAAGCCTGGCTACCAGGCAACTTACCTGTAACTGTAGACCAATTAAAGCCACTAAGATGGACTGAAACCCCACAGGTCATAAGGTATAGAGGCAGAAGTATTGTCCAAGTTATCAAACACAGACCTAAAAGCCATGAGTCATATGTGTTCTCCAGGTTTGATCTGACAGGAAATCCTTCAACCTCTGCTTCCCATGTATCCAAAACATCTGCATGAACAGAGCCTGGCTCAAGATAATCAATAATAGAAGAGCCAGGCTCTAAATGCTATAGGCTAATTTTTAGAGTATAATTTTAAAAAGATTAAAAATAACTCCCATATAAATACATGTATGAATGGGGGATGGGAGATGGCTAGGTAAAAGCACTGGCTGCTCAATCTCCAGCAATCACATAAAAAGCTAGACACGGCTGTGCATGCTTATAACCCCTGTGCTGAAAAGGACAGAGACAGACAGGCAAACAAAATGGGGCTCACTGGTCAGCCAGTCTAGCCAAACAATGGTGAGCTTCAGGTTCAGCAAGAGACTATCTCAGGGATAGAAGATGGAATAGTGGTAAAGGAGAACCCCCGATGTCCTGTTTAACCCTCCACAAGATACACATACACATGGCATGTGTACCAAAATAATGTATTTCAGGATGTTGGGGATGTAGCCCAATTGGTAGAGTACTTGTCTAGCATGGCATGAAAGCTCTAGTTTATTGGGGACAGGGAAGAGGGAAATCGGGGAACTGGGGATACCAACACATTATTTGCTTATTCAATGTACCTAATTATGGATAATAAAGAAAAAGAAAGAAAGCTCTGGTTTGACCCCCAGCACTGTATAAATTGGGCATGGTGGTAAACACCTGAAATCCCAGCACTCAGGAGGATCAGAAGTTTAAGGTCATCCTTAGCTACTAGTTAGTATGAAACAGTGAGGCTACATGAGATGTCTTTGAAAAAAATGTACTTCAGCTATTAATGAAGAAGCAACAGGTGCCAACTAAGACTCATAGAACATTGAAGGAATTAGGTGTAGACATTGGAGAGACTAATGGTTAATGGCTTGGTTAATGGTGTCCCACAGGGCCATGGGACTTTTGAGATTGTCAACAGAAATCATTTGCATTTCTATAAAAAAACCTACAGATTAATATGCAATATCACATAATCTGGACCTTTTTCTCTAGGTAATTTTTAAATCCTGTCAAGGAATTTGTTAGATAATAACTTTGAAAGGTATAAATTCCATTTCCAAGTTTTAGAAACTTTAAGGGGGTTGGAGAGAAGGCTCTGCAATAAAAGTGCTTGTCTGCAAAGCCTGATGGGGTTTGAGTCCCAAGTACCCACATAAAGCTAGATGCACAAAGTGGTGCATGCATCTGGAGTTCGTTTAGAGGCCCTGGTGTGTTCATACTCTCTTCCTCTTTCTCTCTGTCTCAAATAAATAAATAAATATTTTTAAAGAAACTATATACAATTTAACATAAAATATGCTCCAATAAATACCTATCTCAGTCATGAGGTCCTCTTATTTTGAAAGAAATATATACTTTATGAATCAAAAATCTATGCAGAAGCCAGGCATGGTGGCACATGCCTTTAATCCCAGCACTCGGGAGGCAGAGGTAGGAGGATTGCCATGAGTTCGAGGCCAGCCTGATACTACAGAGTAAATTCCAGGTCAGCCTGGGCTAGAATGAGACCCTACCTCGAAAAAAAAAATCTATGCAGATAGGCATGGTGGCTCATGCCTATAATCCCAGCACTCAGGAAACTAAGGTAGGACCATGGTAAGTTTAAGGCCAGTCCAGTCAGTTCCAGGTCAGCCAAGGCTAGAGTGAGATCCTGCCTTTAAAAAAAAAAATGTTCTAAGCAGCCTCCTGCAACTATTTTAAAACTTTGCTGAATATTCTGCTGGTGAATTCTCTACCCCAAATTCATGGTGGACTTGGGATGACTTTTATGGATGATAGGTACCCCATGCACCTTCAGATGCCAGACCACAAAGTGAAGTTTCTCCTTTATTGGCCACAATATTTGTCCTTCATGCCCTGAGGAGGCATGGAGTAAAATCACAATTCTGAAGCTACCATGTCATAGGGAAGCCCAGGTAGCACACGAGAGCCCAGCTCAAGCAGCAGACAATGAATAAAGAAGCCTTCACCCCATCCCAGTCTTTTCCAGACACTACAGAGCAGCTGCACACCATCCCCAATGTCCCTGTGGAAGTTTCTGACCTGCAGAATCTGTGAACATTAATAAATAAAAGCAACCCCAACCCCCACTCCCCACATCACCACCACCACCACCAGGCTCAGGATCTAGACTCAGACACCCATTTGTCTACTACATACAATCCTTTTCCTAGTTCAAAAACAAAATTTAGCTTATACCAAGTAGTGTTTAAATCTTAGCAAGTCCCCTCCATGCTGAAGAAGTGAAGTGGAAATGATTGGCATGGGTCAATGGTGTTTCACATAACTTTGGGGTTTCAGGAAGATGACGTCAGAACAAGATCTGGTGTAAGTTTCATAGCCTCTAAAGCCAAAAACAAGAACCACTCACTGGTTCATTTTCATGTGAATTAGCTTAAGACGGGCTCCTAGAGCCCAACATTATGCACCAATAGGTTCTCCCCCCACCCCCTACACACACACACACACACACACACACACACACACACACACACACACACACTTGCTTCTTAGTGCTGCCCCCTGGGAACACAAGTATAGATAGATAACAAGTGATCATAGCCACATCCAGAGGCTGGTAATGAAGGAAAAAACAGAAGAGGATGGAGTGTTACAGGTCCTCTGGGCAGGAGTCCAGGGCACTGAATGACAAGGTGACAGAATATTTTTCATCTATATGAAATTGGAGAAGCCAGTTAGGGTGAGAGCAAGAGCTGACACCCCTACATGCTCCCCCATTCTCAATAAGTGGCTGTGATCTTTCTACTTAGGAGTCATATGCACTCCGTGTTGAGAGGCCCAACTAAAATAATGCTTCCTTGATTATTTCATTGCATATAGGAAAAGCTGTCAGAATTCACTTTGATCCTCTGGAATGAGGGTTGCATATAGCTTTCTCCCTTAAAATGCTTCATCTCTTAGAGGATGGTGGAGGGGGGTAAATCAATGAAATCAAATAAAAACCATAAAATACATCCATCAATTTAAACATTAAAATTTAATAGTACTCTTGAAATTGAAGATAAGTTAAGTTACATTTGCAAACCTCTAAAAGCAATGCTGCCTTTGGTGGGAGGGCATGATGTGCAGTACACAAAAGGCTGTGTCTATAATTGCTGAGCTGAATAATGGCTCCAGCATCCAAGTGGAAGAAGAAAAGTCTGAATCAAATGACTCCCTCCCTTGCAGCTGTCTTCTTCCAAAAGATTGTGGGTTATTTGTCAGTTCAGGACAAGATGCAGGGACCTGGGAGGCAGCCAGCACTGCAGAGCAGGTCTCTGTGGGTCACCTAGCAACCAGGCAAGGCACATGCAGTAGGCGCCAGCCCTACTCACCCACACTCAGCATTCAGTCAAGAGAGAAGTGAGAACACAGCATTAATTCTTAACAAAAGGAAAATAAAAGGTAGTGTGCATCGCCTTATGATGAGTGATATGGCAAAGAGCAAGAAAAGCCAGAAATAGTTCATCTTGCTCACATCGTGGAGGGAATGCACTGAAGTGTTCACTCTACTCTGCTTTCTCTCTCACTCACTGGGTTTGCACAATTCATTCTAGTACTAAACAGCAGAAAATAAAAATTAATAGTGAAGCAGGATCCCAAATGAGAATTAAAGGATATGTTTCTTATGTTATCCAGGTATTTGTCACTATGACAAAATACCTGAGAACAACTTAGAGGAGAAGTTACTTGGGCTCATGGTTTCAGGCTTGGGTCATGTCCACTGGATCCACTGCTATAGAACATTATGGAGGAAAAGGCATAGTAGAGGCATAACAGAGCTGCTCACCTCGAGGTGGCTAGAAAGGAGGTAAGACTCCAAGGAAGAAGGGTGGGGGGAGAGGAAAAGAGGAAGGGTGGGTCCTGACACTAAATTCCTTTCAAAAACAGGCCACCACCCAGTGCCCAACTTCCTCTCATAATGCATCAATGTATATTGCTCCACTGATATATTCATGATCTGATCACCTCTCCAAAACCCACCAGCTGCAGCCAGACCTTTAACCCATGAGATGGGAACATTTTCAGATTCACACCCACTCCACTTCTTACACATATATGATGGTACATACCTGTAAACCTGGGAGACTGTGACAAGAGGACTGTTACAAATTCAAGTCAGCCTGTGTCGACAGAGTATCAAACAGCCCAGCCTAGGCTAAAGAATAAGACCCTCTCTCAAAAACTAATGTAATGCTTTGGGTACTAGGACAGGAATCCTCACTACCTCTAAGTCCATACACAGTCAGGTGCCCATGTTTCTAAAAGGGCCAAAAATACTGGAGGTCGCCAAGAACCTGGTAACTCTGGATGGTCAACCAACTTGACCCATAGAGACACATTACTAACAGCTCCCCCTTGGAGGTATATCCAAGGTCAAGATTATTGTCTAATGCATTGTAAACCACCACTTATGGATCCCAAGCTAATAGCCATACTGACTTACAGCAGACTGTGGTTTCCATGAGTCTGACAAACAGTACAGAATTAATTACACCTTTATAAGACTCAAACCTTCTAAGGTGAAGTTGTTACCTTAGTGTTAAATCCCATATAGTTACCTGCCAGTCAGTCTTGGGCGTTAGCCTTCTACCTCCAAGAAGGTTGGATGGTTACCAACACAGTCACAACAGCCATTTCTCACTTTCTTATTTTTTTTTAAGTATCTACTTTCTCCCAAAGTATATACTGCAACATAGATAAGCAATCCACACTAGCAGATCCAACAGAAATTGCAGAGCTCAGTAAATCAATAAAGAGTAAAAAAAAGGAACCAAGAGCATCTGGACAGAAAACCCTGCAGGCACTCAGCCTGTGACTTCTGGCCTACATGATGAGGGGCTTCAAAATAAAGAAAGAAGACAGCAGCAGCCTCTATGGCTTCAAATAATGCAGAAAGTCAAAACAAGATGCAAAGAGAAAACAAGTACTTAGATGTCAACAACACAATGGCACAAAGCCAGAACGCAGCAGGGTCCACACCCAGACCTAGACTGTGTTCCGTGCAATGTGCAAATGTCTCTTGCCTGCCCTTACTGGTAATAATCCCAGACTAGATAATGCTACAAGACTCATCTTCCTTAGCTCGGGAATCAGGGCTCAAGTAACATACTGGCACACATTCTGAATCTCTTAACTACAGCTGAGTAAAAATAAAGGACATTTTAGATTACAGTCACATGAAAACTGGAAGAGCTAGGAACTGCTAAACCACAAACCCCAGGTCCTACAGTAGCTTAGCTAAACACTTCTTCATGGTACACTGTGGGAAGAATATCATCCCAAATTGAGGCATATGGCATAATAAATGTCAGGAGGCTTAAATTATTAAACTACTAGCTGCATGACCCAAACATCATAAACCCTTTGGACCTTCAATTTTTATAATTCTGTACTGTGCTTAAGTGACATCTGTCACACTGAAATGCATTTAACCACCACTTTAAAATGTGAAGAAGGGTTCTTTAGTTCCTTGTCTGGTACCAAATATTTCTAACTATTCTATAAATGGGAAAGAAAATTTGTTCAGTCAGATAAAGCCTCTTCAGGGTGTCCCATAGGCCACAAAGAAACTTTGCTCTTAAAACAGACTCAGGTAGCAGGAGAAAATGCAGTGGTATTCTGATACAAATAACCCGCTACTCCCAAAGCAGGTGTGTTACTAAGCACATTTGCCAGAGTCAAGGTCATAAAGCACTCTGTCTTTGTGCTGAGCCTTTCTCCAATTCAGTCTAAGTTTCAGTCTAGTTCTCAAAATAACTAAGACAGAAGGGTGAATTAAGAGGTGTTAAGTCTTTTCAGTGGGTTAAAAACAACAATAAATACAGAAGTTTTACAAAGCTAAACAGGAGGTCCATACCATATTATAAAGTCACATCTCTGAACTGCCTTTCAAGTTCATCTAAACAAGAGGAAATTAGAGTACAGGAATGTACTGCACCCAGGAAGCCAAGAGTAAAACAACTGTTGGTCGTGTTTCACACACTATCCATGGGAGATGCACTGGGCTAAGAGAACAAAAAAAGTGAGATTTTTCTGGGTCTCTGTCAACAGTGAGACATTACTCCTTAACTTTCTGGTTTAAGCTCCTGATCAGTAAAATTGGAGTAATTTCCCCATGGGACTGGAAGGGGACAGCATGCATGGACAGATGTCAAAACCTAACTCACTGGAACTGCACACATACACATAGATAACAAAGTAATACACACACATTTAAAAAATCTAAGTCCATTAAAAAATCAACAAATACTGCCTTGGAGAGACTCCTCCCTATTGAGATGCCTCCAGGTGACTCCATTCCTACACCACTGCCACAGCATGAGAAGAGTCTAAGGATCAGGACTCGGTTTGAGAACTTGGAATGAGTGATACTCAAAGCTCAGTGTTCAGTCAACAGCAGCCTTATTCACTGAAGGTTGCCCATGGTACCAAGTGGAACCCAAGGCTCTGCAACCCTAACAAGCTCTTGCTGATGCTTGCTTTGAGTAAGGAAGGATGCTGGGATAAAAGCATCAGAATTCCAACAAAATTCACCACTGTAGGAAACAGCTGCCTGCAGCTTGGGTCCTTTCAAAAAAAAATAATAATAATCTGTGCCAACGTCCTTCTCTCAGGATGGCAAAAAAATTTAAAAAATCTTTCCCAAGAAGATAAATCCAAACAAAGTAAGAAAACAAATCCTGAGAGCCAAAAACCTACCCCACTTACAATTTGAAGTGGTCAAAATGCTGATGACGATGGGGCTGTGTCTCAGGGCATTTTTAGCCCCTCAGTTGCTGGCCTGGAAGGACTATTGGGGAAAGTAGCTTCGTATGGAATCGGCCAGTACCCAGACTGCCCCAAGTACCCTCCTTCCCTAGCAGCACATCCATGGCTGGCCTGAGGCAGCTCATCCCAGTCCTGGTCTCCTGTACATTCAGACACAGACCAGAACATCTTACACCATCTAAAGGACCTGCTCCATCCCCCATCATGCATGAAAGTACTTCACCAGAGCACTGCAGCAAACATTAAAAACCAACAAGGTTTGTATTAAGAAAATCTGCTTTTTCAAAAGTACTTCATGCTGACATTTCCTAAAATTATTACTGCTGTGTAAAGTGATTGTGTATGTGTTTGTGTGTTTTAAAGTAAGCTTTTATGCAGTCTTTCCATTCTCTAATAAGGTTCTAAAAGAAATAAATATTATGAATTGTAAGTGCATTTTATAACAATTTAGAAATATAGTGTCTCCATAAAGGATCCCATATATTTTGGTGATTTTTTTTTATTATTTTTTGACAAACCTTTTTACACCCTTACACCAATGCCTCATCAAAACACATCAATTCCCAAAGAGGGAGGAGGCACTTATGGTGTCTATATGACCCACCTGAGCTAATAGTAACTTTCTACAAAACTTCAGTGCTAAAAATAGAAACCCATGATACTATTTTAGTGCTACCACATGAAGGCTACAGAGTCAGTATATTATGCTGAGGGTTCTAAGTGAGGGCAATAGCAACCAAAGTAAGTGAAGGTGCTAACTAGAGCATTGTAAAAAATCAAGCTTCAAATACTACATACCCAAGTGGACCAGCCAAGACTCAATGCACGAGAGTTCTCAGCAATTTGGCCCTGGGAAGGCTGGGGTTACTGATACTCCTGCCTACCATTTGATGATGGTCCTGGGTAGCAAGGCCTTGCTAGCCCTCCTAACCCAGGAAGTTCAGTGAACTTTGCTATTAATCCTTTTGGAACAGAGTTGCTCCCTTAAAACCTGGTCCATCATCAGCAGGACACACTAGCTTTGATTCGTTCACATGTGGATGAAACAAAGTCATCTGCTACCTGGTGACTGCAGAGGAGAGCTTCCTAGAGCCTCTGAAGAAACAGATAAATAAGGCTACGTGTTGTTTATATGTAACAACCACCCTATGAAACTTACATGGGTTTCCAGATTCCATCTCCTTGCATTTAGAATACCAGAAATCAAATTTAAAAAGAAGGAATCCACTACCTCTCCTGAAGAAATGAGTCAACATCTTATAGCAGTCTCCTGAAATGTTTATTTTAGAGGGAAACAGCCCCATCATAATATATACATACCAATATGCACCCATAATTGCCAACATTTTGGTTAGCTACCATTCCCCTTATTTCCACCACCACAAACAGTGCAGAATGATACTCTGAGCACACTGAGCAAACCCACACAAGGTAGGAACATTTGGTCACATAACCAACTGTTACAATACTGGTGTGTAAATATTCAAAGTGTTGTCCCTTTAAAAGAGCCACCATAGAAACTTTCAGATGTGTCCAAATAAATTAATGACACTGCACCTCACATTTCTAGAAATATTCTCTAATGTCCAAAGTGGCCTGAAATGCACTCATAAAATTCTTTGAGCTAATGAAGACAGCTCCTTAATGTAATCAGAGGTCTTTACTTTTCAGGCATGCATTAAGGTAACATGATCCCCAAACCAGTGCTTTAACATGCCAGGTATGATATCCAATAACAGCACACTAGCATTCTTGAAAGGATTTGATTGTCAAAAGTCAACAACAAGAAAACTATTTCCAGTGAATTTAACACTAGGCATTACCGGCTTTTCACACTGGTAATACCAAATACCTGCACACTCCCTTGAACGCTCTCCACTAAATAGAGTTTTCAGAAGCCTTATAAAGGAATCAAACTCTCACTGGGCACAGGGCCTTTCCTTCTCCCTAGGAGCACATATAGATATTGTGTATCTGAGGAGCACACATAGATATTGTGTGCTCCTCAGATACCTTTGGAGTGCACCAAGCCCTCACCACCTCAATCCTGAAGGACAGGGTGGTGAAAACCCAATGCTTTCTGCTCTATTGGCATTCACTGCCAGGGCTCCTCAGAATGCAACTGCCCTCTTCCTTCAGAACACTGCAAGCTGTGCTGTTGTTTACATAAGACGAGCTCCTCTGTACTCTACCAGATCTCTTTCTGCTCTACTCACAAGACGACTTACCCTATCCTATACCAGGACCATGTCTCTCACATTCAGCACAAGATCACCTTTTCATACTAAGGCTACACTGACCCTCTACTTTTTGGGCCAGGTCAGGAGCCCCTCCTCAGAGCATCCCTTATTGCTGGGGGGTGGGGACATTAATGAAAGTAACTCTCATCCTAGCTGTACCCTAGATGCCCTGGGCAAGTTTTTCACTGCTCTGCACTTTGGTTTCTGTCTAGTTTCCCCATAGGAAAGCAGGATTAAAGGAGACAGCAGTGACATAGTGCTCATAACACTGCCTAAACACAGCAAGCACTGAAGAAATACAATCCTATCATAGGACTTACTTATTGTTATGAACTTTAGTTGCTCTTATCAGTTTTACCACCATATGGTATAATCTTTGATAGGAAATTCCCACCATAGTCTTCAAACTCTCCAGGTCAATCTGGTATGTTTTCTCAAGGATTGAATTTGTCAATCAGAATAAATAGGTATAACAGAGTCTACTTTCTGCTAGAGTTAAAGGGCTTCTGAAGTTCAAAACCCTCTATAGAGATCTAACACACTGAATTTATTAGTGACTCCAATCACAGCAAATAACTGGTCTCAGGATCAGTACTAATGAATTTATAGCTTGCTCACTATTTCTTCATTTAATCATTATCACAATCTACTTCAACAAAGTAGTCTTAAATCTTTAAAATTCTACACAACCTGGTAACAGTGAAGATGAAAGCATATTGCAACATAATTTAAACTTCATGTTGTATTTTGTAAGAAAATATACCAGAAATGGGCACAGAGGGAAAAAAAACTATTGCATGCTGTGCCCTTATAAGCAACACTGCCCTTCAACAAGAGCCCTCTCATCTAAGTTCTAAAAGCACCTCTATCCACAATATGTATGTAAAGAGTACAATAGTTAATTTTTATAGTCAACATGAGAGATCTAGAATCATCTAGCAGATACAACTTTGAGAGTGACTTTTAGGATTTCCAGAGAAGTTTAACTGAACAGAAAAAAACCCACCCTGAATGTGGACAGCACCATCCCATGGACTTTGGTTGTGACCAGAATCAAAGAGAGAAAGTTAGCTGACCACAAGAATTACTCTCTTTTGGCTTCCTGAATGCAGAAGCACCACATGCTCCTGCCACCATGCCTTCCTCACCATGAGAGCCAACTGTATCCTCTCAAACTGTGAGCCAAAAAACTCTTCCCTCATTAAGTTGCCTTTGCAAAATTCTTTGTCACAAGTAATACAAAGAATCGGGCTTCCGGTTCATGATGGCAAATTAAAAGCCACGCGGTGTCCCCAGGGGAACAGAGGTTAGGATTTTTAGCTGTGATAGAGGCCGTGGACGCAAGCATTAGCCAGGTCCTCAACTCCGGACAATTTCCAGCAACAGATTGTTCTGATTGAAACCTGCATCGATCATAAGGGCGCACCAGAGGTACAAAAGCCCAGCTGGCAGGACCTGCTCCTGTGGTCTGAGCCGCTCACGTTCCCGCCACTCCCGGGGCCCGAGCTGCATGGGCTCCTAGCAGGGCCTGAGCCGCCCTGCTTCCAGCCGACCCCCCTTCCCCCAGGCCCCGAGATGCCCCA
>PVHP010033039.1:0-19934 GCA_004024765.1 Zapus hudsonius | reverse complement strand
TCCTGAAGACAGCAGATGGAAGGGTCCATTTTTCTGATCCACCCTGCAAATCTGTGTCTTTTTATAGGGGAGTTAAGTCCATTTATATTCAGTGATATAACTGTGAGGTTTGCTTTGAGCCCTGCCATGATGAAGGGATAATGAGGGTTTCATCTATGCTGTTGTTATTAGCCCACTGACTGTGATTGTCGTGTCTGATCTCTGGTATTCTTCTGAGGAAGATTTCTTGTTTCTTCTGTATGGGATATCTCTTGCAGGAGCTTCTGAAATTGTGGCTTTGTTTGAAATAGTCGTAGAGCTGTTTTACTTCATGAAACATTTTCACTTCTCCATCTATCAGGAGGGATAACTTTGCTGGGTACCATAGTCTAGGTTGAAAGCCATACTTCTTTAGGGCCTGAAAAGCATTATTCCAAGCCCTTCTGGCTTTCATGGTTTCTAATGAGTAGTCTGAGGTAAGTCTGATGGCTTTTCCCCTGTAAGTTACTGTCTGCTTTTCTCTAGCAGCTTTGAGTATTTTCTCTTTGCTTTTTATGTTAGGCATCTTAATTAAAATGTGCTTTGGAGAATTTCTCTTCATGTCAAGTCTGTTTGGGGTCCTCTGGGCCCCTTGAACGTTGAGTGGACTTTCTCTTATTAGATAGGGAAAGTTTTCTTGAATAATTCTGTTGAAGATATTTCCTATGCCCTTACCCTGGGCTTCTTATCCCTCTGGGATCCCCATGATTCTAATATTGGTCCTCTTTATTGTATCCCATAGATCCCTCAAATTGTGTTCACTTGATTTCTTGAATTTATTGAAACCTATGACATCCTTATTAATCCCTTCTGATTTTTCTTATATTTCTGAAAGTCTGTCCTCCAGATTATCAACCCTGGGACTGAATAATTCATGGGAGTTTTTTAGTATTTCTTCTTCATTTTTGGTTTTTGCTATAATTTTATTAATAGCCTCTAATTCTTTTGTGAGACCCAATTTCCAATCTATTTTTTTTTTTTTTTGCTTGGGATTCCTGATAATCATTTTTTAGTTTTCTTAAGTCCTCATCAAATATAATTAATTGATTGTCCAAGTCTTCTCTTAGTTGATTAATCTTTAATTCACTTAATGTATTTCTGAATTTTTTCGTATTTCTCTACATCAAATTCAGTCTGGAGTCTATGCTTGAGTAGGAATGCTTCATCTCATTCATGTCTTTTCTCATAATTTCCGTATCAGCCCTTAACTGCATCATATTTGCATTGCTGTTGTGGTCAGGAGTCATATTATTCTCTCTCTGCAATTGTGTATGAGCCCCTTTCACTTCCTTGCCACTTTCATGTTCCATAATGGGACTAGGGGCCCTGGTTTGGGAAGTTACGTTTTTCCTTTGGTTTCTGCCCATGCCCAGATAGGGAAGTGGGACTCAGTGGTCCCAAAGCTGAGGAGAGGCTGGGTGGGCCTTGACCCGGGGCCTGGATTAGAGTCTGGCAACCAAACCTACGCGGAGAGACAACTCCTCCCCTCTCAGATCGTGAAGAGGACCACGTCTGAGGACTGGGTGCTTCTGCTGGGGAAGCCACTCAATTGGCGCCAAGGACCCGGAACCCGCCGCGAGGGGACAAAGGCGTGAGCCCTGGGTGCACAAGGCCCAGCCAGCTCTGTGCTCCCCTGCAGAGCTGAGAGCAGCTGGGGAATCCTGCTGTGGTCCTGAAGCCGAAGCCGAGGAGAGGTCGTGACTCGGGGCCTGGATCCCAGTCCGGCAATGAAACCTCCGTGGAGAGCTTGGAACCCCCCAGGAGGGAATAATGGCAGGAGCTCTTGGGGGGGAGGGCTCGGCCCTCTGCTCCACAGGGGAGCAGAGAACTGCTGGAGAACCCAGTCTCCTCCGGCCCAGGGGTTGGGGAGGGAGGGAGAGCCCGAACTCGGATTTGGCCGGTTTCCAAAGCCTGGATACCAGCTAAAGAGATCAAACCTTTCCAGGAGAGTCCTGGCGATGCTGTTACTCATCCTCCATTTTGCTCCACCCCCTCCTCAACTTGTTTTTATTTCTGAGCTTTATCACAGTTTGTGAATCAAGCTGTGATAAAGATGGGAGGTTAGATGTATCTGTGACTTTTTGACTTCATTTCCTTTGGGTATACATACAAGAATGGAGACAGTAGTGCACGTGATAGCTCTATTTTTAGTTTTTTGAGTAACCCATTCTGCTTTCCTTAGTTTCTGTGCAAATTCCATTTTTATGAACAGCTTATCCTTACCAGCACATTTATCTTAATATTTTGGTGTCATTCTTACTAGAGTGAGATGGGGAATGACTTTTTTTTTAATATTTTATTTATTCATTTTCAAGCAGAGATACAGAGAGAGAGAGAGAGAGAGAGAGAGAGAGAGAGAGAGAGAGAGAGAGAGAGAGCGCACCAGGGCCACCACCTTGTGGGTCTGGCTTATGTGGGTCCTGGGGAATTGAACCCGCGGCCTTAGGCACTGGAGGCAAGTGCCTTAACTGCTGAGCCATCTCTCCAGCCCGGGGAATGACTTTTGAATGAGGAATTATTTTTTCTTAGATTCCATGAGCATAACTAGATCTACTTGAAGACAGCTTCAGACTCATTTTCCATGTATTTGATAATCTGATATTTTGGCATGTAATCTATTCTAATGGAATATTTTCTGTAAAATGATCTTATGTATGTTGTTTTAGAAGATACCTGTCGTTTTCCTATTTAAGCACCAAGGACACTTACATATTACTATTATTGTTTGCAAGTGTTAGAACACCTTGTTATAAAATTTCTGGTTCTATTTTTGTTTGCTCAGCTCCATGAACTCTTTGCTGCTGTCCTCTGTTGACTAGCTTACCTATTAATGAAACTCACATTTGTGCAGTGAGCTGTCAGAGCCCACGGAGGCAGGGCAACATTTAACACATGTGCATGGTTGAAGACTGCATCTTTGACTAATTCATTGTTAATTAAATTAACTTTATTGTTTACTTTCCCCCATTTTTTGCATTACAACTTTCTCTTACTCTGCTATCATACACATTTGAAGCAAGTACAAAACTTGCAAGAACAAGGATTAACCAAAGCACTCTTTTATCATGAAAATAAACAAACTGGAAAGTCCCTTAAACTCATACTGCATTGTTAATGTGGATACAAAAAGATTTGATGCACTATGATTTCTGTGTCATTATTATGTCATAATAATTGTGATATAAATTTCCATTTGAAAATTTAGAATTGGTGAATCTATAACCATGTCTACTGTCTGTGACCCTGACCTAACTTCTACTTGCTTACTTTTCTCATCCTTGCCTGTATCTGATGTAACTTTCCCCTATTAGAGAATATTGCTTATACAAACCTGGTCCTATCGGTAATTTACATACAACTAAGACTTGCTTCATAAACCTAAATGAAGCCTATTTTAAATATGTTTAATTAATTTCAAGTAAGAAGTATAGCTTCATGGCTGGGGGTAGAGCAATTGCATGGAATACATAAGGACCAATGTTCATTCTCCAGCAGAGAGAGAAAGGGGGGGGGGGAGAAGAAGAAGAAGGGAAGAGAGAGGAAGGGGAGGGGAGGGGAGACAAGAACTCTTAAATCTGCCCAAATCTGGACTTGTTTTTGTTTCTGCTCTGGCGGTCACCTGTATCTCTGTGTCTCTAATTGGTGTCCTAGTGTTTTGACTATATTGTGACGGTGGAAAGTACATTTTGTATTAATTTCTTTTGAATAAAGGGCACCTTGTGATTGGATAAAATTTGAAAAAAAATGTCTAAAATGAGTAAGACAGCACTTCCTTTGTAAGACATGGTAGGAGAGATTCTTTTTACCTCCATTAGTTTCCATCCACTTGTGCACAGAAATTAAGGAATTTGAGATCAGTTATTGTGATACATTGGATATTTAAATTGTTTCAATAAGGTATGCTTTCTGTTTAGGGAAATATTACTGTTCAAATAACACAGTGCGTATTGTTTAGAAACTTACAAAAACTGAAGAACATTAGGGAGCATTGACATATTGAAAAGGAAGGAATGTTAAACAATATAAAAGATTGCAATTACAGTTTAGTATGCAGCTAGGTGATAAAAGGCCACGTATGGAATGTTCTGTACTCTACAATTCATTCCCATTCACTGAGCATCAAGAAGGTTGCAGAAAAAACACTTAGATACTGTGCATGGGAGCCGGATGCAAAAATGGGTAAAATATAGTCCCTGCTCTAAAAGGCTATACAAGAGGAGTGAGATGGATGAACAGAATAATAATTCAATAATTACAATAATAAATATATACATAAGAAATTAGTCTGGACAGAGAGAAGGTGGCATTAGTAGTAATGTCAAATCCATGTTCAAGGTAGTGCAGTTCAGGGAGATAAACTCACAAGCATAAAGGTTTAGAAATATTTTAAAAAATGTAAGATCTTTCCTGGATTTTTTGAGACAATTACTATGGCTTAACTTTAGAAATCAGAAGTGACAGAGGAGAGAGAAATGAGAAAAAAACCTAGGCATACAAGGGCATAAGGCATGAAGGACCTTGCTACAGGAAGGATGATCTTTACTACTGATGGCTTTATAAGCAATGGGAATTTTAGAAAGTAAGGTTAAGAGAAAAAGGAGAATTGAGATTTATTAAACCATGAAAATTAGCACAGTGAAGCCTACTCATGGGGAGAGTGTGTTCTCACTATCCTTCCCAGAAGGTTAAATGTGTAGAAAGCCCAGGCCTAGCAATAAAGCTAAATATCCTTTAGCCAGCATCTCCTCTCTAGAATGCAATGATCAGACCATCGAGATATGTCATATTGACAGTTGTTTTCCATAACTGGAAATTGATACATGGTGTAAGGCGTGTACTTGGGTGTTAATTCTGAGGGATACTCACTTCACTGTGATCTTCCCTGGAAGTTTCAGCAATGTAGCAGAATACATTGCCAGAAGAAAATCTCATTAAAGTTTTTTAAGAGGTGAGAAGTCCTCAGACCATTCCTCTTTCAGCAGACCGCATCATGTGTCTCCTTCCAGTCAAGGGCTTTTCCCCACAAACATGCTTTATATCGGCTATGGGAATGGAAGCTGAGATAGAACTCCCAGAAAATGACAATTTTATTTTTTCATTTCTCCTTGATTGAACAACAAAAAGATATTGTAAGTAGTCACTACAGTACAGGCTGTCATGTTACCTCTACTACAAGGGAAACAGTATTTTTTCAATATTGTCCTCTTCAGAGTAAATCGAATAGCACCTTACTTTGTTGGCTGAGTTTGGGATCAAAAGGAAAATACTCCTTTTATTGCAAGAAATAATCAAGAAACCTAAATAGAAACCACACTACATTCTAAACTGTGTAAAATAATCCAAAGGGAATTAAGCAGTAAATCAAATGGTTTCCTATTGTGTGATACACAAGTACCTATGGATTTTTCTTTGCTTTGCTTTACCCACAATGTATGAATTGCACTCTTTTCTAACATAGCATATGTTATGTTTTCTAACATAAAATCACATACTTAGGGTTTTTTAGTTTGCATACTAGTAAATTTTGCACAAGTGGTGAATTTTAATTTGTAGGGGAAAATGAATTTAAAAGGCATTTTAACTTTACTTTTGAATGCAAAGATATCTTTTAAAAAATAAAGACATCACTGTGAATGACAGATTAATGCGGTCAATTTGAGATCTGATTTTTAAACCACTTCAGGAGGTGTTTGAATAAGCCTTGAGTTTTAATCTTTACAAAAGCAAAAATGCTTCACACATACAGATAGAAGTAAAAACCAAGTATGTTTCCCTCTCACAGTCTATAGAGATAAGAAACATTCCCCATATATTTCTCTTTGTAATTCTGAAAATCAACAACTTAAGGGGAAAATTATTTCATCACTGAGGTTTCTTAGCTTTACTCTGGAGAGCTAATTAATAGGTGCTTTCGCAGTATATGTCAAAACTAACATGGAGCAATTTCAAGGCACAAGGTTTGCCTGTATATGTGTGTGTGTGTGTGTGTGTGTGTGTGTGTGTGTGTGTGTGTGTGTGTGTGTGTGTGACATGTGTATTTCTCATTATTAAGCATGTTCCTTTACTGCTCTTAATTTAGTCACCTGGTCAAAATGCTTTGACCAAATATTTACGACATGTCCTTCATTCCTATGTCTTGGATTCTCAAATAAGCACTGCTCTGCACACACCTTCTTATTTTTAATATTTTATTTATTTATTTGAGAGAGAAAGGGAGAAAGAAAGAGAATGGGTTCACCAGGGTCTCCAGCCACTGCAAATGAGCTCCAGACACATGCACCACCTTGTGCATCTGGTTTCACTTGGGTACTGGGGAATCAAACTAGGGTCCTTCTCCTTTGTAGTCAAACACCTTAACCACTAAGCCATCTCTCCAGCCCCTGTATACACTTTCTTAACAGATATTGCCTTAAGTCTCCACATCACCAAAACTGGCAGGGAGAACAGTTTCATTTGCACAGTTTAAGCCTCACATGTTCTGGCATAGTTTTCTGTAGATTTGTATAACAATAATATTAATGGTTTCAAATAAAGCACAGTACAACCATTGTTCAGCCAATTTTAGCCACATGAAAGGGAACTGATAGAATGATATATTTTCAACCTAAAGGACTTTAGGAGCTAAGTGGGGAGCAATGGGGAACTCAAGGACTCTGAACTGCATGCATTATTGCCAGGGTGCCAGCCAATCAGAAATAGGAAACACAGAAGGGTTCACTGTGTGTTTTGGTTTGGTTTGGTTTTGCAATTAATTTAACAGCAAAGATTTCAGAAACACACAGTCAGTCTCTTATTGAGAGAATATGGTTGACAAGAAGATTTTCTAGAAGTTGCCTTGGTAAATAAATGGTAACAATGGGAGATAAAGGTGTAAGACACTGAGTGATGCTTCATTTATCTTGGTGCATCATAGGAGACACTTCCTGTGGCCTTGATATTGTGCTGTTAACTTTCGCCATTTGGTTAAGATGGATCTCGCAAGGTTCTCTACTGCAATGGAAAAGCACAGCGTCACTAATGATACTTAATTTATTGTCCTTAGTGTCTAGTAAGTGCTAATATTTGTAAGTAAGTTATGGAGTTACTTTGGTAACATGTATAGATTGTTCCCATTTAGTTTTCCTAGAAAAATTAACAGTTGTTAATGATTTTTGCCTAAAACAATCATCACTATGATTCCAAAATACTGATTTTTCTACCTCCAAAATCTTTTTTGCTAATTTGTTAGCTATCATTCTACTATTAGGTAGACCTTTCCTTCCCCCTCACTCGTCTGTTTATTCTTAGAAGGAGGTTTGAGTGCCAGGTATGTACAGTATTAATGTCATGGTATTGTTTCTAGATCATTTCAGCAAACACACTCCACATTTTCAGACACCAAGTGATGTTTGTAAATGAGCATATAAATAATACAGTATCCAAGGTGGATACTCTGTACACTTGTGTTTATGTATGTACATACATTAATAATTCATATCTAATATCCAGTTTCATAGAATTTACTTTGTCCTTTGCCTTGTTCATATCTGCACTAAAAGTCATTGAGAAATCAAGTTCCCACTATAATCAATATATAAGCTTGTTTTCTCAGTACATAATAGCCTCACCAGGCAGGCCAACACATCTATCCTAACCTCCTGTGGAATGTGGCCATGTGAAAAGGAACCTCTGAATAGTGTCTTTCTGATCCTGTTCATTTGCATGTTCTGGTTGACAAGAAGATCTTCTAGCATTTGCCTTGGTAAATAAACAGTATCTATTGGAGCTAAAGGTGTAAGACACTGAATGAAGCTTCATTTATCTTGGGGCATTGTAGGAGACAATTCCTGTGGCCTTGTCATTTCAGATAACTTTTGTTAACAGGACATGCTAGTATTGCTCACATTTAATTGGTATATTAACAATTTTCATTATTGTTTAATTAAATTGTTTGTTTAACAAAACAAACCTTTTCAAGTTTTAAAAGATTCATTATCAAAACAAACCTTTTCTTTTATTCAGATGAGAAATGTTCACTATGTATATTTTATGTTTTCATCATCAAGGAAACTGAATGGTGTGATTATTTTCTGTTCTGAAATATGCCTTAGGAAAAGTAGAATTAAAATTTCTGGATTTAGGTTAATTCCCAGTTTACCAGTAAACAGATAAGCATGGCAATGCAAGTCTGGAATCCCAGTTCTCTGGGGAGCAGAGTCAGTGGAATCACAGGGGTTCACTAGTGCGAGAATGATTGAAAATGACAGTTCCTAGTTCAGTGAGAGACTCGATCTCAGGGAACCAACACAAATCAGCAACAGAGGAGGACACTCCGCTCTCCTCTGGCCTCCTCACATGTATACATGGAGCAAATGTATCAGTATGCGCATCTGCTTATACTACACACAAAAAGAAAAAAATAATTAAAATTCCTTGACCACAAAAAGAAGAAAAAAATAAAATAAAATTCCTTGGCCACATTAACAAATTTCTCAAAAACTATGATTAACCAGGAAGTGGGGTGAACCCTACCTACCATCTCTGGGTCTCAGGTAACTCAACCTCTATAAATTGACTATTTGAAGTCTGTGTCTGCTCTATAATCCTGTTAGCATGAACATGCCAGATCTCCTCTGAAATCTCTATCTGGATCTCGTTTGTGAAGGAGAATAAAGGGCTGTTTCATGGTGGAGAACCAAGTGGTTTCTAAGTCATGAGTCCTTCGGCCACAACAACATTCAGTACATATTGCTCTTTCCTTTTAGAGGAACAATGTGCCTACTGCCCCCAGGCTATGAGTATTTATTCAATTTCTTTTAAAACCTCCCTTTTATTCCTTAAGTCTTTTTCAAGCCGCCAAGCAATGTAATTTGGAAGAAAAAGCATGCAGCAACTCGGGACTGTTAGATAAATAAGAACACCTACTCCACAGCATAATTGTATAGACGTAAATAAGATGATGTATACTGTGTCCAGTGCAAGGGAGTTAGGTAATCAATAAATGTAATTATTTTCTTCTTCTTCTAACATACTGGTGAGGATCTACTTGGGTCCTTAATAGGTATTTGTTAAGATGAATTACATCTCAGCATTTTACCACTTAATACTGACCTGTCTTGAGTTCAGATAGCTTTTGTTGAAGATTTACAACCAAATCATTTTAATTAATATTTCCAAACACGTTAGTTGATTTATAATTTGTTTTCTGTAAGTAGCTCTTTGTACTAGAAGATGTAGAGGAGGGAGAAAAGGTAACCAGAAATTTTGAGGTTAGTGCTACTCATGGGGAATTAAACATGGAAAAATCATAATATGACAAATGAGATATGTCACTTATATAATAATGAACTTCAATATTAGTAGCTAAGACATATTAAGATTATTTTTCTGGGCCAGATATTTTGCAAAGCTCTTCATAAACAAGATCCTATGAATTAAATACTGTTATCAGGCTTTTTCTATAAATAAGTACAATGGGGTTTAAAGAAGTAAAGAAATTTTCTTAAAGGTAAACACCATGGATTGTGTGGATTCAAACCCTGATAATCTAATTCTAATCTGCACAGTTAACTAATTAAGGTTTCAACATGTGATAATATGACAATGAGAGTTTGATTTCCAGAAAGTGTTAAAAGTATTAAATATGTACTGAATTCATATGGTGTTCCAGATGCTCTTGTAAATACTAGAGAGATACATAACCCTCTTTCTCTAATAAGATGACACCAGAAACAAAAAAGAGAAAAAAGTATTATGATAAAAATAAGCATATGGATATACTTAATTAACAAACATACATTTTTGTTATATTCAATCCAAACAAATGGTTCCCAGAGCATCTACCACTTTCTGGGTTGAGGCTCTTTCTGGGGAAAGCAATGAGAACGGAGAGACCAGCTTATTTCACTGTTGTTTCTTCATGTGGTGTGTGTGTGTGTGTGTGAGTGTGTGTGTGTGTGTGTGTTTGTGTGTGTGTGTGTTTGTGTGTTTGTGTGTGTGTGTGTGTGTGTGTGTGTGTGCGCGCGCGCACGCGCTCTTGAAAAGAGGTCTCACACTTCATGCCCTGGACCTCGTTATATAGCTCAGGTTTACCTCCAGTTCAGGACAAACCTCTTATCTCCGTCTTCCAAGAGATGGAATACCAAGTGTAGCCACCACGCCTGGCTAGTGTTTATTCTTTTGTTCATTAGTCTTTGTTAGGGGAACTTTTCACTTGGTACCACCAATAGAATTAGTAATTCTAACTTTTCTAAATCTTCCTAATTTAACTTTTACTGAACACCTTTAGTAAGTACTTTATAAATCCTGGTGTGCTTGTATGTATGCAAGCCTCCATACCCACCCAAATCTAACACAAACCTTTTTGCTGGGTTCTCAGTTCCTAGTAACCATACCTCTCATTTAGAAATCCTGAATTGTAGTCCATGTTCACCACCAAATTCGTGTTTATGAAAATTTTTGTTACAAATATTCAATTTCCTCTTACCTTTTAGAAAGCATAAATAAGAAAAAAACTATCTTTGTATCTTTATTTCTTTAGCTAATATCTAGAAAGACATTAATAATTTCCAGTGCTTTTCAGTCAGAACCATTCATGTCCTGCTGATAGGCTAGGCTTTTATTTAAATCATGGCTAGAACAGATTATTGGCATTTGACAGACCAGCTGATTTGCCCTGAGATACTATAATTCAGTCTAACATCAATACAATAAACACCTCAAAAAGCACTACTTGAACTCAATATCCACTCTGAAGTCTTTAATTCAGCATACTTTTTAGTGAAATGTAGGTTTTCCATATACATTTCTGAAATGCTGTTTTGTATCTGATTTTAGTGATGTGAATCCATGTATTGTTAGACATATAATCTTTTCGGAGAATTTGCATTTAATTTTTAAAACATAGTCTTAGGAGCTGTGGAGATGGCTCAATATTTAAAGGCACATACTAGCAAGCCTGCCCAGTTGAGTGTCCACACAAAGCCAAATTCAACATGGTGAAGTAAATGGAAGTCAGAGCTAGGAGAGTCAGAAGTCCACAAGCAACAAACAACAAAAAAACTGACTCAGGAGAAGCTGTCTCAAGAAAAAAAAAAGTAGAAAGAGAGAGAAGAAACATTCCAAAGTCATCTTCTGATCTCCACAAGGTATATGCACACCCATACACACATACATACACACATGTACATACTCACATAAATAATAAAAATAACATAACCCATGTTGTTATAACTTGTCCAGTTTCTAAAAATGGCTTATTTAGTTAATTAAATTATTCACAAAACACAAGGATGTTTTTGGTGTTACCTACTGGGAAACAACTTGATTTTAAAGAAGACAGAGTGGTTGAGAATTGATTCAGTCCTAATATTTTACCTAAAATCAAAGTCAGAAATAATCATACCAACTGAGAGAAAAAAAAAGCATTTCCTTCTCTTCATAGACCTAACATATGCATTTTTTAAAGAATGTGAGAACTACCATGTAAGAGGCATGGGATTCTTTGAGTCGATTGATCATCTTACAAATGTGTCAAACAGAGGTTTGTAAAGAAGAAATATTAGGGTCTGGAGAGATGGATCAGCAGTTAAGGGACTTTCCTACAAAACCTAATAATCCCGAGTTTGATTCCTGTGTATCCATGTAAAGCCAGATTTACAAGCTGGAGCTCATTTGCAGTGACTGGAGGCCCTGGTGTTCCCATTCTCCTGTCTCTCTGTCTCTCTTTCTTTTTCTCCAATTGCAAGTAAATAAATATATTTTTTAAAGAAGAAACATTAGAATAAATTAGACATCTGCTCTACTTGTTAAAATGTACTTCATATCCACAAGGACTAATGACAAGCAGTAAGGAACCTCTTCAGTGTAGGGCTGTTACTCATGTCCATTTGGCTGGCAATCAATGAGAATGTTGGGATTTGAGGATACAATTTATTGATTCTCCTTGACGTTGTTGCAAACATGAAGAAATAGGGTTTATACAATTCCTGGCTTTTAATATTAAAAAAAGGAAAAATGAAACCCAGATATGAAAAAGCAAAGCTACTAGAAGAGGAAGAAAAGGATACTATTTCACTCTTTTTTCTTACATTTGAGAAAATTATATGAGGAAAAAGGAATGTATATGCTCTCATTTAACTCATTTGAAAACACACCACAGTTCTTGTTTGAAAGCTAATGTTTGAATGCTAACTGAGCAATTGCTAAAAGAAACTACACAAATAAACATGGATAACATAGCCACCATGGTTACAACCAATTGTGAATTTGGTAAAAGTTCCCTCACCTAGATTTTGGAACCAACTGTACCTGAACTATCTGGGAACTTGTGGAGAACCCCTTTTCCTGAGGCTCATCTGAGAGCACAGCACCTTGAGAACACAGCACCTCTCAAAGGGCTCTATGGACTGTCATCATGATCCCCTAGAGTTGAGCACCATTGAGCAAATTCTAACCTTTCACAAACCCTCCATTTGCTCATCTGCAAAGCACTCAAGAGAATAAAAACAAAAATTTGGGACGATCATAGAACAAAGTCGGGAGAGATTATAAATTGAACATGTTACGCATGTTATCACACTGCAGGGAAGAAGGATGGAAATGGTATGAATTTTTTTTTCCTCTTTTGAGCTAGGAAAGGGGCTTCTTTTGACAGGCATATACAGATCTTCATGGATGAATTATCCCTCCAAAAATGCAAGTATACAAAATGTGCTTTCCATTTTAGAATGTATAGAGCTCTGTTTTGAAACACATCTTTAAGCCTCAAAAACTATGTTAGACAAATACAAACACTTGCTTTTGTGTGAAAGCAAAAGAGATGCAGAGCTTTATGACTTTATATTTAAGGGACAACATTCACATGGCCCTAGCAACAAAGTGTGTCACCAAAGGCCTCACGCTGTCCCAGTTCAAAGTTCTCAATCAACTTCTAAAGTGACGTCTCAGTAACTGTATCTTAAATTCTAAATCCCACTTTTTATTTTGTCCAGCATTTTTATCCATTTTATTAATTATAACTAAAGTAAATGTAAAATCAGGGTAAATACATTTTTTAATCTTCAACATTGTTTTATGTTTAATTTCTGACTGCAGCATGTAAGACGGAAGGTCAAAGTGATTTCAACTTGCATTTCCATGATGGCTAAAGATGTTGAACATTTTAAAAATGTTTATTGGCCATTTGTATTTGCTCCTTTGAGAGCTCTTCAATTCTGTGCGTCGATTGGAGTGGGTTAGCTGATTTTTTTTTATTATTATTATTTAGCACATTGAGTATATTCTTTGGATATCAAATCTCTGTCAGATGTAGATTGTTAACTCTGCTGATGGTTTCCTTACTGTACAATAGCTTTTTAGTCATGAGATCTCATTGGTTGAGTGTTTGTTTTATGCTCTGAGATACTAGTCTTATTCAGAAAGTTTTTCCCTATGTGTATATCCTGGAGTGTTCTCCTTACATTTCCTCTAGTCATTTCAACATCTTATACTGAGGTCTTTGATCCCTTTGGAGTTTATTTTTTGTGCAGCATGAGAGGAAAGGGTCGAGATTATTCATTTTTTCCATCACCACTTGTTGAAAATGCCGTCTTGAGGTTTGGGGTTCTTTGTCAAAATCAGAATGATTTGTTTAATTGAACTTATAATACCTGGATCTTTCACTCTACCATATGGATCTATGTGTCTGTTTCTGTGCCAGCACCATGCTGGTTTTATTAGTATGGCTTTGTAGCACTGCAAAAATCTACCTTGTTTGTAAACATGTGCATACACATGCTGCTAATATAAAATGAATTTCATGTTTCATATTTTCTAACTCAAACGTTTGATATTAAGGAGCCATTAACAAAAGCTAAATGATGGACCATTATTCATTCCACAGTTTTTAAAAAGCATCTTGGGGTTAGATGTTATTAACACATGCTGAATGCTAGCTACAAGGGTCGCATTAAATCAGATGTGATGAGCAGTTCATGAAGTCTAACTTTATGTTATTTCTGGATATATATATATATATATATATATATATATATCCATAAATATATATATATATATATTTTGGTATTTTGGTATATATATATATATATATATATGTTGGTATTGCTTAAGGAGGACACAGAGGACAAAGAGTTAAGAGGGTGTTGAAGAATAGGTCAGAAACCCCGGTGGCTAATCCTGGTAGGTGTTTCCCTTTCTCCACCCTCAACTCTGAGATTCCCAACCCCCCAAAAAGCATGCCACAGAGACCCATGTTCGCACTCCAGCTGTGTCTAGAAGGTACCCCCACTATCTGATATGTGTCTAAGCTCATGTCCACATGCAAAGCAGGTATTCACAGGTTGCTGATTTCTGCCAATCCTCATTGTCCATTCCTTTCCCTCCCTCCTCCTCAATTTCTGTTTAACCCACAATGCTGCTATAATAAATGGTAATTGGGATTTCTTATCATGGGACTTCTTGTAATGGATGCTTTTTCCCCCAGATCTTTGCCCATTATTGTGCTGTAACACATGGGGAACCGTGTTTCCCCTAGGAAGCCATGCTTCCAGAGCTGAACACACACAGAGATATAACACTTCCCTGGGCTCTCAGGCCCATGGACATGCCTCCATGGGTGCCCGGTTTCAGGTCACCTGCCACCGCCACAGCCGGACTCGCAGCAGCCAACGACCTGCCGCAACCATTGGACCCGCTGCAGCCATCGGACCCGCCCTGCTCTGAGCATGCCAGCTCCCTCCCTCTCTGGGTCACCTCTGTGCTGCAGATATGAAGCGAGCTAGCGCCCCGGTGTTAGCCGGCCAGCAGCACACCTGGCCCGGGACAGCAGCCTCTTCACAGACCCCCCAAGGTGTGCCAGGGAACAGAAGTGGCCCTGGGAAAACTCCAGCCAGAACCTCACCAGTTCCTTTTTCTTTTTTTTATTAAAACAACACACACATTTATATATATATATATTCCTTTTTGGAAATGACAGTCCAAAGCCTGATCTGCCTAGGGCCCTTATTGCTTTTTCTGAACAGGTTTCTTTGATTTTTGTCGCAGGGAGTTATCATTTTCTATGCAGACACAGAAGACAGGAAAGGTCATCTCAAACACTGGGCTAAGAGGCCATTGTTTCTTTGCTTTCTTAAACCAGAGGTGGAAAATGCACAAGAAATTTTTCCACAGAAAACATTCCCAGGCCCCTCCCACATTTCATTCATGATATTCATTGCTCTTCTGGCAAACACTTCCTGTTTGACTTTCATTGTAACCCTCACATCCTCAGTGGTTGTCTGGGGAAAGGAGCTGCAGTGTGCTATCAAAAGGAGTCAATTAAAATGATTTTTAAAGGCTATGTATTGAAACAGGAGCTCTTTGTTTAGTGTTGTCAGCCTAACGACAAAAGAATATTAAATAGTGGGAGAAAGAGTGAGATTTGGATGCTGAACTCTCTGTTCAGCAAGCAGACTTTCCTCAGCACATACTTTTGGGGGATTTCTGAAGCTCCCAGAACCCATGAGGAAGAATAGACTTAAACTGTTCTTGTGAACAAAAAATTAAGAGCTAATAAACATTTTACATGTTAGGGGTGTTGAGAAAAGATTGATCACTAGTACGACATGCATACTTCTAGACAACTAAGGAATGATGACAAGCAGGCTATAGTGATTATAAACCCAAACCCTAATCAGAAGAAAGCAAACACTCTAACGTGAATGTCCAGGAAACTGCACTTGTAAGAAAAATGTGAGTACTTCTTTGGTTGATAAGAAATAAGTGGGAACTGTAAGACAACAACAACAAAGGATGGAAAAGGGAGAAGAAAACAAGGAAGGAATATAGGAAGGAAGGTGGAAGGGAAGAAAAGTTAAATACTACATGAGACAAATTACATGGGAGAGAGGATTTAAGTGGTATCCATAATTTTTATTTCAGAATATGTCCCTCCTTTATGTTATTCTTAATAAACATCTAATAAAGTAACATCTGCATAATTCATGTTAAATTCATACCTTAAATGTTAGAACATTGTGGTAACATGTATCAAAAGAAAAGTAATAACAATGAAGCAGATTTTGTATATAATGTGTTGATTAATGGGTGGGAAAAGTGAAATGAATCAAGCTTTTCTATTCCATGGGAAAATCCTTGGCTCCCCAGGCTAAAGGTTATTTTAGTTTCACCTTGTTCAGCTGCTCATGCTTATGTTGGAATCAAGCTCCAAGGGATCACACAATGAACTCTTATAAAGAAACCTAAATGACAAAGTTTATAGAACTCTTGTAATAACTTTGACAAAAATTATAATTAGGTAATTGAAAGCTGAATACAACAAATTTGGTACCAGAGAGCGAGGTCATCTGTTGCTGCTAGAACCCTTATCTTGTGGCTTTGGGCCAGTTGAAATTGATCTGCAGAAGGAATGTGGAAGGATTTGAAATCTTGTCCTAAGAGATGCCTTGCAGTGTTGTAAGTACAGCTTCATGGACCATTCTGACAGAGTTGAAAGACCTGAATGCAGTAAGAACTGTGGACTGTGAGATTTGGCTTACCGGGGTGAGAAAGAACTTTGTCAGGACTGTTCCAGAAGGAGTTTGTGTGAGAGGCTTACTGCATTCTGCCCGCCTGTGTCCTGCGAACCTGTGCAGGGTTGTTTTACATAAAGATGGACTGGTGTGAGCAGATGGAGATGGCCCAGAAAGAAATGAAATTTTTGGGCTGAAACTGCTGCCCATTCACCTGCAATTGTTTGAGAGATTACAACCATTGGGATTGGGCCAGGTGATCTGCTTTAGAACTGTTAGAGTTAATTTTATCTTTAAGAATGTTTCAGCTTTGGGATTTGCTTTAGCTCAAACCCAGCCATGACAGAATGAATGAATACTGCGTGAAACTTCCCACAACCCCCCCCCCCCCCGGGCCCCCTTCCCAAAATATAAAGGGAACTCAATTCTGGTAAAAGTAGGGCAAAAAGTCTTGCCGGTCTCAACTATAAACCAGATGTTTGCCTAGAGATTAGGTTCCCCGAATGTATATGTGACCACCAGGATGTCGCCAGAAGTTCTCAGGCAAAAAAATATGCAACAAACAGATAATGAGCAACTAGCCAGGATGCACAGGCTTTAGGCTCAAAGTTCACAGGTGAAGCAATCACTTTAGAGCACATCAACCCTCATGCATTGACCAATCACCAGGGCAGAGTGTGTTCCCACAACTAGCTGCACAAATCATTTTTAAAGAATATCTTATGACTGTCCCACCATGTGCTGTGATTCGCTATATTTGAAGCCTGCTGGCTCAAACTGTATATAAGCTGGAAGAAATTTGCAGACAAGTTCAATGTTGAATCCTGCTACATCAGGCAGATACGTGGACCCCAGCTAGCTGGAAATAAACCTAGCTGTGTGACTTGCATTATGGTGTGTGTCCTCTGTCCTTTGGGGGTGGTTGATCTTGGACCCAACAGAACAACAGGAAGAATGCAGATTCTTTGAAGTAAGGGGCCTGAATGCTTTGTTCCATCCTGGATGAACAAATTGGTAGCCCAGCTGGTTCTGTGGAGTAGAACAAATGCAATAAGAAAGGATTATTAGATTTGCAACACAGTTTTGTTTTTGAAAAATGTCTACCAGCAGTGTGAAGTAGCTGTGCTAGATTGCCTGCATGGAGGCTTATGGAGTCATGAGAATGAACTGTGGGTTGCAATGGAGACCCGATTAATTCCAGGACTATAGATGGCTGCCAAAGTGAGCTGCCAGCACGGGAAGATTTCCCAGACTGAGTAGCTGAGCTGGAGGGGTGGACTCGAATCTCCAAGAGACTGATTAGATTTATTGAACTTGGAGTTAGAGTTTGATGCTGCCCTGCTTGTTTTAAATCTTGCATTGGTTCAATCTGTTTTTGCCATAACTCATGTTATCTTTTGTAGTATGAATGTTCTGTGCCATTACATTACAGGTTTACTTTTTGGTATTATGGCTCAGTTGAAAGCTGTGGGGACTTAGGAGTTGAGCTGAACACATTGTATTTACATCATGTATGATTATTAGTTTGTGGGGGCCAGGGGCAGACTGTCATAGTTTGATCCAGGTGTCGCACACAAACAAATGAATGTGTTCTGATTAATCGATTTTCAGCTGATGGCAGTTTGGGTTTTACAACCTTGCTAGAGCTGTGTTGTCAGGGGCGCGCTTATGGCCATTATAAGCCAGCTTCCCCTTGCCAGTGTTTGGCACACCTTCCTGCCGCTGTTTGCAGTGCTGTGGCAGAGGTGATGTCCACCCCTCTGCTCATGCCATCATTTTCCTTGCCAGGATGGAGTCTCCCCTGGAGTCTGTAAGTAATAAACCCTTTCCTCCACAAGCCACTTTTGTTTGGGTTCTTTCTGCCCAGCAACTAGAAAGATGACTTCAACAGATTGCTAAAGCTGCTATTGTTAAAGAGATTATCACCATTAACTGCTTGACATTGAAGCAATGGAAAAGATGCCTGAAGGTGGAGTCTACCCAGGAAAGGTTGAATGACTAGGAATGATAACTTGAAAGAAGATGACAGAAAGGAAGAATTCTAAAGGTTCAAGGTCAAAATTTATTTCCCCCTGGGATAACAATGGTTGTATCATAGCATATCTGGTATTGGTTTGGGAAGCATAAAAAATGCATGGAAGTGGGTTATGTAGTGCACTCATTTCCAGGAGGTGCTGCAGAGATATGACTTGTGAAGCAGTGAGATAGGCCACTGAGATCCTATGAAGTGCCATGGTTTGCAGTAAAGACCCAAAGATGTGTTTGATATACTGAGACTGCACCAAGACTACCACTGAGCACTGTTGGTTTGGGATGAAAGTTTCCCCCTCATTACTCAGCCCAGCTGAAGGGGCAGAAATAGAAAATGCAGAGAGTGTTTTCCCTCGCTAGGATGTACAGGATAGATAAAAAGGAAATGAATGAGTATATATCCAAGTGAAATGAAATAAGTATGTCAGAGGTTCCTCTTTGTGATCATGTTCAGTGGCACAATTCATAATAACTTAAGCAAGGATGCAACCTAAATGTACAGCCATTGTTAAGTGGATAAAGAAAATGTGCTTCACATATACAGAGAATGTTATTTGTCCATAAAACAGTGGAATTGTGTCATTTGCAACACTATGTATAAAACCAAGGGAGTATAATGTTCTGATAAATAACCCTTCCTCAGAAAGGCACAACACATAGCCTCCCTCAGATCTGGAAATTTAATAAAGCTCACCCCATAGAATTTGGGAGTGGGATTATGGTTAGCATGCCTGGGGGAAGAGAAAGGAGGGGAGGATGAGGAAATTTATTAAAGAGATACTAAGCTATAGTTAAGAAGTTCTAGTGGGCTATTGCTATTTGATAGTACAATAAACTAGAAGAAAGTATCCTGAGTGGTTTCACAATAAAGAGATGATAAATATTTGAAAAGATGTAACAGCTTAATCCAATTTCTTCATTGTTCAACATATGCAAGTATCAAAATATCACATGCTATCCCATTAATACGTACAATGTTTATGGACTATTTAAAATTAATACTAAAAACTGCAAACTGAGTTTCCGATATGTTCATATGAACTCTCACGGGTCAACTTTATCTTTTTTTTAATTTTTTTATTTTTTAAATATATATTTATTGTCCATAATGAGTTACATTATTTAGTGGGCAAACCATGCGTTGTTATCCCAAATTCCCCAATTCCCCCCCCTCCCCATCCCTGATCAGTTGTATATCATCCTCCGTGGGCTGTCTGTATTAGTCCTTGTGGCAAGGGATCCTGTATATCTTAGTACTCATCCCGGTCTTCCTGGCCCAAGTGTGTTGTTACTGATGGGTGCCATGCCTCCGGACAGTCTCCCCCACCACGGCTCTCACAATCTTTCCGCCCCCTCTTCCGCTTAGTTCCCTGAGTCGTGGTGGGTGAGTAATAAGGC
>PVHP010033038.1:0-19920 GCA_004024765.1 Zapus hudsonius | reverse complement strand
TGGTAGGAGGATTGCCATGAGTTCAAGGCCACCCTGAGACTACATAGTGAATTTCAGGTCAGCCTGGCCTAGAGCAAGACCCTACCTCTAAAGGAAAAAAAAAAAAAGTACCCAGTCCAGAACGAGAGCTCACATGGGGCCCAGTAGCCACCTCTGTAGCTAGGAGGTCCTTGCAGTGGGGTGTCCTTCCTCTTGGGAGGGGAGGCTCTCTTTGGAACAAGTGGCTGCAGGCCTCTTCTAGCCAAGAGCAGTCTGCTCTTTCCATCAAGAAACTCCAGCTTCATGGACCAAATGAGGGAAACGAGGAAGGCCAGCAAAGCCCTTGTGAGGAAGGGGGTAGCAGTGGGCAGAAACCACCATCCTCAGGTGGAAAGACACACTGCTGGGGTCAAAAGTCCTGTCCTTATTTCCTGGTCAGGAAAATGAATGAAAATTTGGGACTTAGAGTTTTAACGCCTACAGACACTTGCACAGGACGGGTTGTGCCTCGTTTATGGCATTGAATGACTCCACCCTTCTGGAATGAACTCAGAGGCACTCAGATCGCCTTAACCTCTGCAGCTCAGGCACTGGTCTTTAAAACAGAGACACTGTTCTGGTGCTTTCTGCCTGGAGAATTCAAGTATTTCCCAGGCCAGACCCTACCTGTCTCATTATTTCTGGCATTTTACCATTTCTCTTATAGTCACAGCTGCTTTTCCAAAAGATCCAAAATCATCTTAGCCAAGAACCTAAACCTCCTGGACTAGTCTTTCCTAAATGTTCCTAGTTAAGATTGGAGTGCAAGTAAAATAAACCAATGAGGCGACCCTTTGCAGTGGCCTGATCTTAGTTCACCACTACTGCTCTCTGCACACCACCACCAGGACTCCCCACCAGCTGTCTTCCTTGCAGACCCCCCTTTCCACCTCCTCCCACTGCTGGCCATGCTTGCACTAACTAACATGCTTCATGATGCCCAGCAGCATGGAGGGAAAGAGAAAGGGTGCCACAAAAATCAAACACAATGATTTTTTTAATGTGGTTGTAAATGTATGCACTATGGGTAGACGACTCCCTGCTTAACCTGAAGTTCTAGGCACAAGAGCCTGGGGTTAACTTCATGGCCATATCCCAGTGTCCAGAACCATCACAGAACTCAAAATTAATCTCCCATTTTGCCGACGAACTGAGATTACATTCCCAAAGCCATATGTAGCTCTTAAATGAAGTGGGGTCCTGACACCCAGCCTAGTCAGCCCAGCAGTATTCTTTGCTCCAAATTGTGTGTCACTAAGGACACAGGGTGGAAAGCACTGGCAGTGCCCCATACTTGTTTCCCATCTGGATCTGTGCCATGGATTACCAGGTTTTCTTGTCCATCACAAAATCCATTTGTTTGAAACCCCTCTACAGATAAGAGAGTTTTGTTTTTCCAGAAGAAATAAAATCTAGAAATTCAAAGGCTAGACTATGTGACCCAAAGAGAAGCCAGACGGTGCCGCCTGGAAGGCTGACTGCTCTATCAGTAGATTCGTTGTCACTTACACATAAATCCTTCCAGATGTAGAAAGTTGCATTGTTGCACGAGACTAGAGTAATCAAAACAACAAGGATTACCTCAATGAGGAAGAACAGAAGCCAACGCTTGTCGGAAGGCTGAACCTGCTCTAGAAATCATCAGTTCAAAAGAGGGCACCCACCAAGGATAATGATGCTCTCTAGAATTTATTGAATTGCTACAATGTGTCAGGAACTGTAGCAAAAGTGTGTCCTGTATTAGTTTATTTAATCTTTCTTTGAGGGATGTGCCATCATTAATTCACATTTTACAGAAGAGACTTATATATGATTTTAGGGTCACACCAAGAGCCCCAGGTTTTAGAGAGAGAGAGAGAGAGAGAGAGAGAGAGAGAGAGAGAGAGAGAGAGCTGAAATGTAGGCAGTGAAGTCTCAAGAGCTGAGCTCTAACCAGGACCCCTCACTGCTTCTGGAATCTCTACCCCAAGAATGAAGGGGGCTGAGGAAGCTCAAGAGGGAATGGTCACCCACCCTGTACTGCTAAGTCGAGGTAGTGTTGGTGACAGTGAGTGATGAGATGAGAAGAGTCCCAAGAAGGGAGAAATGATGGCTTGAGCCCTGAGAGCAGCGTCTGCCACACCATGCTGGTTGGCCAAACTCCAGCTCCTCCACCTACGCCTGCAATAACACACTGACCCCCGTCCCTCGGTGCACCCTGTCTGCTGACTCCAAGGTGGATTAACATGCTCCTCACTGGGCCCCACCTTTCTCCAGGGCAAAGCCTGATGGCAGAGATCCAAAAAGAAATGCCAGAAGAACCCAACCCTGCAGCCTGACAGCTGGAAAGTTGGATTAATGGTTCCCAAGAGAGAGGCAAAGAGCAGAGCACCCACGGCTTCAGGCGCCTGCACTTTCCCCCGTGTCGTCCTGCCATGCACACTTGCTTCACCACATGACACACAGGCCTGGGCAGGGAGTTCAAAGACAAAAGGAGATGCCTGCCTTGAGAGGATTTCCAAGGGATCAGCAAGTGCTTGTGCTCATAATTCCCACATAAACACAGAAATACTAATCAGACACTTGTGGGATATCCTTGCAAGGGCAATGGGAGAGGATGCTTTAAATCAGGGTTATTCCAAACTTACATTCTGGCAAGAGATCTGTTCATAAATCATGGATAAGAAACATTGCCAAAGCAACTACTAAGGTAATGAAAATAATAGTTGCACCCTTCAGTGCCCATGCTGGATGATTCGACAACTCAGCCTCCAACAGCCCCGCAAGCTGGCATCATGTTATCATCATCAGCCTCATTCTAAAGACAGGGAAAGTGAAGTTCAAAGAGCTGACTCACTCAACATTCACTGGTAGAAAGTTCCTATGCCAGGACTCAAACTCAGCTCTGCCTCCACATCTGGCTCCTGTTCTTTCCATTGCTGCATGTGTTCAAGTCAAAAGATTAAGGCCCAGAGGGGAGAAACGCCAAAGGGGAATGAGGGGAACTGACTGAGGGAGGAGGAAGGAAGGAAGAGAACAACCACAAAGAAGTTCAAAGGAACATAGCAGGCAAGACCTTAGAAGGAGAAAACAACCAGATACCTCACTGAGTTGTTGTTTTGTTTTGTTTTTATTTTAATTTTTAAGACAGGTCTCAAGTAGCTCAAGCTAGCCTTAAGCTTGCTACGTAGCTGAGACTTGAATTCCTGGCCCACCTTCTCAATTAGACCAATGGTTATGAAGACAGGAAAGCAGGACTTGAGGTACTAAAATTAATTCCAGGCCAGCCTAGACTATTAAGTGAGACTTTGTCAAAAAAAAAATGGAAGGAAGGGAAGGGAAGTAAGGAATGGAAAAAGTAGAGTATGGAGGAAAGGGAGAGGAGAGAAAGGGAGTTAAGAGAACCAGGTTTGCACCTATATTCAGGGAGGCTGACGCAGTAGAGTCCCGTGAGCTCATGGGGTGGGAGATTCTCTCCACCATCCCCTTCTGCCATCAATACTGGCTTACTTCTTTGGAGTAGAGAAAGGACAGGGAGAGTGCTCATCCTATAAGACAGAAACAGACAGCCACATCCATGGCTTCCCCTCTTTCCTTGCCTTCCTCTCCCCATCTCCAGAGCTCTGTGCATGCCCTGTCGAGACCAAGAATGCCCATACAAAATCTTTAGATGGCGCCTCTCTCCTCATACCTGAAAGGCCTGACTCAAAACAGATCCTGATGAAATGATGATGCTTATTTTTTATCCATATAGGCAAATAGATGTAAAGCACAGATCATTTTACTAATCATAGTGTTTAATCTAAATATTAACTTCGCTGCCCTCCTTCAGGTGCTTTAGTATAGAAAGTGCTTTATTATAGATAGATAGCTCTTGACTCTGTTTCCCACAAGGTTCCAGTCTGCACAATATAAAACATCCTCACACACATCAAACGTCAGGGCTCATGGCCAATACAAGGTCAGTGCCAAGCATGAGATTTGGGGAGGGGAAAGGTCAGAGTGTGAATGAAAAATATAACACAAAAGAGCCCAACTAGCTGAATCCAAAAGAGGAAGAACTCGGCTAAAGAAAATAAAAGGAAAGGCACAAAGTGACATCAAGCACAAAATTCATAATAAAATCAACAAAAGAATAAGTGAGCAGAAAAAAAGCATAAACAAGTCATAAAAAATGAAAAGAAGTCATCTCAAGAGAGGAAATGTCACAACTAGCAAAGCATATGGTGGGAGGCATGACGCACATCTACAGCACACTGCATGCCAGGAGCCAGGTGCCCTTTGTGCAGCCCAAACCCTTGGAGAGCATCCTCAACTCCTGGGGAGGAGAATGTCCCCCAGGGGTTCCCCACAAGGAAGACACCATGGCTCTGTCCTGGAACCTAACTCACCAAGCTGCGATTGGCTGCTCTTTGCCACCTAGATCATTCCTGGGGACTCCAGGCTACTCATTAGTGTGTGTAACTCCCGCCCAGGAAGTACTGGGAAGTAATAAATGCTCTAGAAATACCAAAAGAATATGAGTAAGTGGGCAAAAGTCATTCTAACACAAAGGCTTACCAAAACAGCATAGCGCTGAGCCTAAAGACAGGGAGGTCTCCGCAAATGAAGACCTATTGAGTCTAAGCAGTAACTACCTGGCGCTTGAAGCCTGGTGGGACAAGAAGCCAGAGAATCTGCTCTCCTCATAGAAATAAATGAGAACGACTCTGGCTCGGATTCTCAGCAGATCCTCTTTCCTGACCTCACCCTGCTGTTATGAGCCTGGAGGCTGCTTGCTGAGCAAAATCAGATGTGCTCTCTTTCTCCATGAACTTATTCTGAATCTTTAAAGAAACTCTTTCAATTGTCAAAACACTTGTTGTATGATCAATGTATTCTCTCTTCTGGACAGCTATGATTCCTGGAGGCCACATCTGTCTTGGTCTAGAAAGAACAGCTGTTTGCCCGTGTTCTCATCCAATACTGTATCTTCCCCCAGGGGAGCTCAGGAATGAGAAGTTTCTAAGACACAGAGAATGCAGCAGGCCCCAAAATCTGTGCTGGTGAGGAGGTCGGGGAGAGCTGTTTATCCAAGCATGACACACATACCTTGATGATGGACCTGCCAAAACAGTCTCCGCTCTCTGGCGTTGCCCTCTAAATGTCTAAGAGAACAGCTTCTAACAGTGTCGTCTTGCATACCACCGCTTCTGACCCAAGTGGCCATGCATCTTGTACTCATTATGCATGGACAACATGGCCCTCTGGGTGTGTAGCACACCCCTGAGAAACAGAAGCTGTCACGCTGTTTGATTGCTCCTTCTTCAAAAAGCAGGCTCTTCCTGAAGACATGACCTACATTCCCAGTGGGGCTCATCTTCTGAGGGCTGGTTCCAAAAGTCAGCCTTAACCACGAGGCAGAAGAGACTGGGGTCTGTTACTCTAGAGCCATGGAATGGCCTCTACAAGGGCATCCTGGGTAGTAGATGGGACAACAGCTGCTTTGCCCATTAAGATATCCTGTTCTTGGCCTTGGCTTTCCCCTCCCCCTCCCCTCCCAGGACTCTCTGCCTGCAGAGTTGGTCTGTGTGCAGAGGTTGAAGCTGCAGTTTCCCCATGGCTCAGGCAGGGCTTGTAGGGCTGGGCCGCTGTAGCTCCACAGACCTTAGTTGGAAGAATGAACACAAGGAAATAAGACTTGGGCCAAAGACCTCCCTAGAGAAGCCAGGTGGTGGGAGGAGAAGAGGCTGGGAAAGGAGGAAGCCCAGCTGCAGGAAGGGACTTGCTGTGCCAAATGGGTTACTGAGGAAGAGTCCAGCTCCAGCCCATGGGCACAGGACCAGAACTAAGTGGCCATTTAGAAACAGCAAAGAGTGAAAGACTTAAGGTAACAAGGATCCTGTGCCATTGCCAAAATACTGTGGTTATGATAATGACAAAACAAGAGCATGGCATGGGCTCAAGTCACAGCCTAAATCAGAAGAAACAGGTCACTTGGATGATTATTTTCTTTCCAGTCTCCTGTATCTGAGAAATTTCAAGAATCCAGAAACTTCACAGTGCCCAGCAACATCATGGATGAAAGTCTTTGACACTGTATGTCAGGTATAGATGTGTGCAAGGTGGCGCTGCTTTCCTAATCCCCACCCTCAGTGTCTTTCCAATCCTGGAGTTTCAAAACTGGAACCCCCAAATGCTCTTGACCAAGCTCTCAGCACTGCCACCCCAGCAAGGACTGAGCCTGAACTCAGCAGGGGTCATGGGAATTCTAGGAAGTCTGGAACATGAACCATCTTGCCTGCTCTGCTGTGGAGTGTATAGCTGGACAAATGGGCCACCCTCTACTGACAAATATCCGAGAAAAATTGAAAGAGATTTTTCCCAGTTTCAAGTGAAACAATCTCAACTCCAATCAGGTGCCCTTACTAAACTACCTGCTGTGAAAGGTCTGGAAGTCTCCCACCCCACCCCAAGGCATGGCAGAAAAAAGTATGTACCAGCCAGGCATGGTTGCACACATCTTTAATCCAATCACTCGGGAGGCAGAGGTAGGAGGATTGAAGTGAGTTTGACACCAGCCTAGGACTACAGAGTGACTTCTAGGTCAGCCTGGGCTAGAGTGAGACCCTGCCTAGAAAATACAAAAGAAGAAAGAGGAGGAGGAGGAGGAGGAGGAGGAGAAAGAGGAAGAGGAAGAGGTAGAGGAGGAGAAAGAGAAAGAGAAAGAGAAAGAAGGTAGGAAGGAAGGAGAGAGAGAGAAAGAAAGAAAGAAAGAGAGAGAGAGAGAGAAAGAAAGAATCAGCAATGAAAGAACGTCAGCAGTTCCTGGACTATACCTGAGACACCTTTCACTGCAACCCACAAACTATTCCAATGATTCCCTCCATCCCAATCCAGTTTTTCCAGGCCCAGGATAGAGAAAGGATAACATGTTGCCTGCTGGAAATGTAGCAGGCACTGACCTTGGATCACCTTCAAGTTCTACAGCCAGCTAAAGGAAGCCTGCTAGGAGCTAGCTGTCAGAGAGAGTTTAACCATCTGAGGTTCCCGCCTTCTACAACACCATCCTCAGAGCGCCTCCTATCGACCTTGCGGACAAACTGCGGCTCTGGGCTGCAACTTCCTGGGCTCCGGCCCCTTGGCGGCTCATCAGAAAGAGCTGATTGGCTGCGTCAGGCCGACACCTTCCCAAGGAGTAGGCTCTTCTCCAAACGCCCAGATGGCACGTGAACTGTAGCTCCACGGTGCCTAGAAGAGGGGTCTAACTAGAACTTCCAAAGTTGAAACGGAATTTAAACATGGGGGTACTCTGACACAAACAGACTTTGGAGGGCTAAAGAATGGCGCTCACTGAACCCAAAGAGGTGACAGATCAACTCACCTGCCTGGTGAAGAGGATGGCGGTGTCCCAGTACTCGGGGTGTTTGTCGCTCACTTTGTTCAGCTTCTTCTGCCAGGCGCAGAAGTTGCGCAGAGTCAGGGCCGCGTTGCCTGTGACCTTGGGCCCGGTGTCTCGGTCTCCAAGAAGTAACACCTTCACCACAACGACGTTGATGGGGTTGAGGATGCTGGGGTGGCGGTAGAGTCGCGCCGCTGTGGCCAGCAGCGTCAGCAGGTAATGCTCTAAGTCTGCGCCGTGGAACTTGACCATGGACTCGTCTGCCACCACCAGTGTCTCCACGTATCGTGGGATGGACACGAAGCGCTTGGCGCGCCCAGATCTGCGCTGGCTGGGACTCTCCCCTAAGCCGATCCGCCGCGGCTTGTAAGGGTCCAGGGCCCTCAGGATAGCGGGGTTCCAACCCGAAGCTACCCCGCAGCGAGAGGTGGGGTCTCCGGAAGGCCCACCGGGGACACCCCGGCGCTGCAGGAGGTGCGCGCCCTGGCTGTTGCGCTGCGCCCGGGGCGCGCTGGCGTTGAGCAGCGGGCTGATGACATACTCGGCGCCTCGGTAGCCGAAGGCTCCGCGGAGACCCCCGCACACACTCACTGCGGCAAAGGAGTCGGACTCCGAGTTGACGTCGCCGGAGTAGAAGCAGCGTCGCAGGTCCAGAGAGCCGCCGGCCAGCCTCCGGAGCGGGACACCCAGATACTCAGTGGCGAAGGCAGGAGCCAGGAACTGAGCATCCGGTGTCAGGTGCAGGTAAAAGTCCTCCTGAAACGCTGTGATCTGAAAAATGAGACCCTGATCTCCGGAGTCCTCGGGAGTCCTCCGGTAGTAGAGGCGGCCGTTGATGTCCGGATCCAGTCTGATGGGAACGACCACCTCCCGGTCTGGCTCGGAGCTGCCACCCGGTCGCCAGGCGAGAACCAGGGTTAAGATGCCCAGCAGAAGCATGGCGCCGGGGAGCGCACAGCTGCGCTCGGGGAAGGGACTCGACTCGGCTCCCGCGGCGGCCACTGTCCCCCTTGCAGCCCACACACCGGAACACCAACGCTCGGGGACAGCCAGTAGCTCCCAGAAAAAAAGGACAGCCGACCAAGAAAGGGAGAGTCCTCCCAGAGCAACGAGCGTGCTCCCTGCAGCCCGCACCTCCTACCTGTTTCTTCCCCAGGAAAAGCGCGCTCTGGGTGCTTAAGAACGATCGCTGTCAAGTGCAAGGACGAAAAAATGCTGGGGAGAAGTGGCGGGAGGCGCTGGGCGGCTTCTCCGAACCGCAGCCACTCGCTGCGCTGCAAACCAGGCTCCGGACGAGCCTATTAAAGGCCCCCTCCTCTTTGGACTGCCCAGCCCGCGTCCCTCCCCTCCATCCCCTCCCAGCCTCCCTGAGCTCGCAGACCCGAGCCTCCAGGGGCCACCCGAGAACTCCGTCCCGCCTCCAGAGCCAGAGCCACTTGGCGGGGAGGGAGTGGCGTTGCTCTGAGGCGGGAGGCGTGGGCTGGCCAGTGCTGGAGTCCCGGTTCACGTTTTGCCCAAACACATACATCTGTTACTTCTGCTAGAGTGGGCATCTGTGAGCTCCCGGATTCTTAGCCTTTGACTCAAGGCAGCTGGGGTCAGGAGTCAGGAACCAAGACCTTTCTCCCAGGCCCATCACATCTCTCTAGTTTCAACACCCCTCGGGCTTCTTAATCACCCAGTCCCCTAAAAGACCCCAATCCAGGGATTCACCCTTCTAAATGTTCTATTCAAGAAACATTGTGACCCCCTTCTGGGGTCAGTGCTGTGGCTGCATGGGCTGTACAGACTGTTAAATTTCAGGAATTCTGCCAGAAAGCTCTTAAATGCAGCCATTATTTAAAATTAAATTATATAAACTCATAATTAAATAAGTTATATTTTCAAACAAAGATGATAAATTCTCAAACTCCCATAACTCCTAGTTATCTGATTACTGTCTCTGAACTTGAGCCGATGAGGCCTCCAAACCTCCCCCACAGCTCAGAGCTCCCAGAGAAGGGTGCAAAGGAAGGTAGAAATATCAGAGTCCCTGCCATTCTGCATCTTCCCCATTCAGACCCACCTGAACTGGGTCTTAGTGGAATATAGCAAAGGCTAGCTGTCAGGGCTTGGGGGGGAGGGGAATGAGCCCTTCATTAGCATTACTCAGTATCCTGGTGACTAGAAGGTATGTAGAGAGCAGATGCTGGAGCAAGGAGAGCGTGTCTTCCTGCTGCAGAGGCCAAAGGACTGGTTGACATAGAAACATCATCCCATGCATCTTCCATAAGATTTGACATTTGGTCAAGGACCAAGTGGAGCAGGCCACTGGAGTGAGAGACCAAGTACAGGTCAGGAGAGCACACAACCATGCCATTAAGCTAACATCCGGCTTGAAGAGAAAGAAGCCTGGGAGCCCATGCACAACTCTGGACCTCAAGGTTCTTCTCTCTTTATAGGAAGAAAACCAAGGAGAGGAAGCAGGCTTTTCTACCTAGTCTCTCCTGATGAAAAAATCCTTCAAGAACCAAGGGGCTCTGAGTTGAACTTGGAAAAGGAGAACACAGGGAGAGTGTGCAATGGCTTTAGGTAGAAAGGGAGTGATGAGAAGGAGTTTAGGACTTGTCTCAGAGAAACGTCTGCTCAAGGAAGCAGCTCCACTCGCAAAGGAAAGAGAAAGCCAGGACTGGAGAGTTAGGGAAGAGCCCCAGAAAGGTTCTGCTCTTAGAAAAGCCCCAGGGACCTTGGGACAAGAAGATGGACAGATGCCCATAATTCTACCAGGGCTCCTTCTTAACAAAGACAAAGGAGCTGAAATCCAGTAAGCAATGGATGTTTATACTCTGTAAAGGAAAGTGAGAGGGAGTTATAGTTTACAAAGGCCCTGTGTGTTGGAGTGTTCAGAGGAGGCCCATAATTAAAGAGCAACTAAGCAATGAAAAGTCACTTATTTAGGGCAAGCGATTGTCTTCCTACACCCAGCAGTTTTGATGGTGGGTTACAAGATTTCCAACCACAAATTACTTTCACTCTGATAGATTTGGACAATGCCTACAACCTGTCAATCAACATGGCAGGCCCAAAGAGAGAAAGTCCCTTCCTCCTAATTTCCCTGCCCCAATCACAACCCAAACAGCTTAACCCCAGCACAAAACTTGGCCATTAACGTAAAGTGTATTGCACACTGACTGTGGGTCTTATGTGTTTCACCTTATGTGTATCACTTTAGTTCTTGCTTGTCTCATCCTTCTTAGGAAGCTGCAATTCCATCCACTTCCTTTTGCCTAGGGTTTCTAGCGAGTTAGTTAGAGCAGGGATATACTGACCTAGAGTTGAGAGAACACTTAAGTAGAAGTTGGGAGAACTCAGGATCCAAAGTTTCCATTACTGATCTGCTTCTCAGACTGTCAAAAGAGCAGGGGTCCTCTCTTGCCCACCAAGGCTCAAGGAGCACCGAGGAAGGGAGGGAGGGGAAGGGGGCAAAAGATTGTAAGATCCTCAGGGTGGGTGGGAATAGCTGGAGAAACCATGTTTCCCCCATCCCTGCACAGACTGACTGAGGCCTCTTGGTGCCCACAATGAATACCAATAACCCCACCAAAGACCCTCAGCAGAATTGGGGTGGGGAGAGGGGAGTCTATGTGTGCAACCTTCTTATTGAAAAATCAAATCAATAAATTAAAAAGCAAAGTGAAGGAATCATCCTAGGTCAGACGTCTTCCATCGGAGGTGTGCACTGGAGCTGTCTAGCCTTCATAACCTGTATGGCCGCTTCTAGATCATCACATGACTGCTTAACTGAAGTCTACAGGAGGCAGCACAGTGTGAGGATAAATGTGATGATCCATAAAATGATGCACAGATATGAAGATGCCATGATGAAGCCCGTGACTTTGCCAACTTAAAACATGAAATGTCAAAGAGACCCCAGGTCAGAAGTCCTATGAGCATCCTTCACCAGGGGCTAGCTGTACCCTCTTTGGTATGTTACCATATCTTCCACAGATGCATTCCGTGGTGCATGCATCTGAGTTCATTTGCAGTGGCTAGAGGCCCTGGAGCACCCATTCTCTCTCTCTCTCTCTCTCTCTCTCTCTCTCTCTCTCTCTCTCTCTCTCTCTCTCTCTCTCCTTGCAAATAAATAAAAAAAAATTTGAAAAAGATATACCACAGCATGATTGTGATGGTTCCTACCATTATCTCTGTTGAAAACTTGGGAGAAAGGGGGCCTGGAGAGATGGTTCAGTGGTTAGAGGCACTTACTTACAAAGCCTGATAGTCAGGTTTGATTCGCCAGTACCCACATAAAGCCAGATGCATAAAGTGGTGCATGTGTCTGGAGTTCATTTATAGTTGTTGGAGGCCCAGCGCAACCATTCTCTCTCAAATAAAAAAAAATATTGTTTAAAGGAAAGCTTTCTTTTAAATATTTTTATTTGCTTGAGAGAGAGACAGACAGAGAGAGAGTATGGGCCTGGCTACTTTGTGTAGCTCTTTCCCACTGTGCTGCTCTATAGAAGCCATCCTGTGCAGGGTGCCCACTGAACTTCATCCATGCCTGTCTACAGATGGCAGAAGCCACTCACTTGACTGAGCTCACACAGCTTGGATTGCTCCTTTCTTCTTAGCTCCTGTGAACCATATGTGGGATTCCATCTCTAACATGGGCCAATTCCCTTTCAACTTGTTTGCCCTTTGCTAATTGTGTTGAAGGCTTCCCTGTATCAGGGCTACAGCCACCATAGCCTGGAAACTCATCTGAATCAGTGTCCATCTCTGTGACAGTCCTCTGCACAGGTGTCATCTATGTGAGTGGGCCAGGTTAGTTCAGGAGGATTCCAGATAGAGAAGGAGGCACCAAGGCCAGAGGAGGCAGCCATGAGGGTTAGGTGTGAGGCTAAGATTCTACTCCTTCAGGTATTTGTGATTCCCTGTAGTCCAGATGAAATATAACTTGCCAGCCTAGAATATGTCACATCCTAAAGGGTCTTCCCAAAGCAATGGGGACTAAGAAGGCGAGCACTGTTCTATCTAGGCAAGATTAGTGTAGGAAAGAACATGATTATAAGAAGCTTTCTGGCTTCTCTGATCAGATATTATAAACCATAGGCTCATCAACTTGGGGTTTAAATCACATTTTGCATAGCAAAGTGAAAATAAACTTATCACTTCATCCCTTTTTGTTGTATGTCTTTGTCATTCTTTTTTTTAATATATTTTTACTTATTTGCAGAGAGAGAGAATATGGGCATTTCAGGGCCTCCTGCACTGCAAAGGAGCTCCAGATGCATGTGCCACTTTGTGCATCAGGCTTTTCATGGACACTGGGGAGTTGAACTCAGGCCATCAGGATTTGTAAGCAAGCACTTTAACCATTAAGCCATCTCTCCAACCCCTCCTTATCACTCTCATTAAAGATCCCTAGAAGTTTCAGGTGTCTGGTCTTTGTGAAATCTGTGCCACGGAGACAAGCAAAGGAAACAGCACATAGATGCACATAGGCGTTGGGAAGCCCCTGAGAGACTTGGGACATGTTAGACCATGCAGCTGCCATTTTCTACTGGTTTCCACCTCTGCTGGAGCCTCTACCACTCTTATTCCAGATGTGGAGACTTCTGAAGCAGCTGGTGGTTCATCCAAGAGTTCATGGATTATAGATCTGGACCTAGGTCCATTCTTCCTTGCTCAATGGAAATATTTAACTCTGTTTTTTCCTCTGAAACACCCACTCTTTTTTCTTTCCCCTGTGGGGTTAAGTATTTAAGTAGAAGTCCCTCTGGTACTTTCTGTACTTTTTCTCTTAACCACTAAGAAATGAGAACAAAGGGTCTTGATTCAGTTTGGACAAAGTCCACAAGCAATTTCAGGGTATCTCCTCCTTCCACCCTGACTCCCACTTATACAGTCCTTTGTAACTCAGGATCCCCAATTCAGACATTTTTTTTACAGTGTTACATACGCACACACCAATGTAAATTACTTTGGAGCTCTTGGTTGATCAGCATATAGTCCCAGCTTTGGCTTTCCTTTGCATGAATGCCTACAGTAGAGATGAACCAACCCTATCTAGGGACTTAGAAATTTATTTTTTTCCTGCCAAACAAGCTTCCATCTCTTCTACTCACCCTACTATGTTCCTCTCCTGTCACTATCCAAAATAGAAACTTTAAAATTCAGCTTGACCTCAGGCTTCAGGCTCCACCCTAGTCAGTAATGAAGGGCCGCTTCTAGATGATAAAGTTGAACCCCCTTCCAGGTACAGTGGTTTGTTCCATCAGCCTGTTCTCTTTCCTAATAGAACACTTGAACATCCAAACTTCTATGACTTGTACGGGCTCACCCACATACATTATCTCACTTTATCCTCAAGAATACCCTTGGGGAAGGGAAGGATGGAACAGGAATCATTAACATCTCTGCTTGGGATAAGAACTAAGATTTGAATGGCTGACAAAAATCACCTTGCTCAGAGTGGCGGAATCAAGAGCAAAGCCCTTCCCTTGCATGGAGTTCATGGCTGGGGAATCGCAGCTGCTTTTCTTCTAGCAAGACCATCCCATTTGCATCTTCGTCTTTTCCAGCCATACGGGCTCTTCATCTTCCTTCTGAGTGTATTCCTCACATTCCTTGAGTGCATACTCATGAGTTGATTTAAATGGAATTCTATAAATCCAAGTAGCTGCTTTTAAGTGGGGCACTGTCTAGACCCTAAATTGCCTATCATCTTTGGAGTGTCTACAGAAAACCTACAGAGAAGTCTTAAAACAGAGCAGCACTGGGTAATGTGTATTAAAAGAGCATGTTTTCCCTGCTCTCCATGTGCAGTTGGGCACTGAGGAGACCCAACTCACCAGGGATCAGTATAAATCACCTGGACTCCACTGCAATGATTCTTAACCAACTGGGTTCCTTAGAGAATGTCATCAGGAGCCTCCCCATGAAGGAACACTCAGACACACACATACACACACACACACACACACACACACACACACACACACATACACACACACAATCTCTCATAACTTTGGGAAGACCATTTTCCAACTTCTAGAAAGTTAGCTGGCCTACCTATATGCCTATGTGGCTATGTGGTGCCTATGTTCAAAAATAAAGAAAAATGAGCTTTATCTCAGTGGGTGAATTGTTAAAATACTTGAAAATTCAGAAAGGGCTGTTCCAAATCCAAACTCGATAAGCCAGCCCCTCTGTGACAGAGAGTAGTTAACAGGCCAACTCAGAGTCCAACTGTAGGTCAGCAAGCCAGGACCTGACTGTCACTGGAAATTTTTTTCCCTAGGGAAACATGAACATATGTCTTCACCCCAATGAGGTTCAGGTGGTAGGCCAAAGTACAATTGCACCAATGCCAGTTTGGAAATCCAATGAGTTTATTGGGGTTATGTATAGAGCAAGGTAAGGAGTTATTTACAGGAACAGGGAGCTCCCAAAGCAGTCACTTTGATGGGGCTTCCTGTGTCCAAATTACTACTGAGCTAAATTGGTGGGGCTTACTTACAGGGCATGGAGACCCCAGAACAGCCACACCACCAAGAAGTCTGACCCTACCCTGAATGCTGACTTCCCCGAGGCTGCTTCAACGAGCAGCCTTTGTTGACCCAAAGCAGCACTTAGGGGGGCTATGTTGGAATCACCCCTGCTGATGGTCTCCCCTCAGGCTCAGGTAGGAGCTTACTTACAGAGCATGGAGACCCCCAAAGCTTTGATGGAGCTCAATGTCGCTTGATCATCTATCTTCAATATCCTCTTATATCCCCCCTGAGGACAAGGACTTCATGCAGCTGGCACAGTGGTGTTTGAGATCCAAGGTCTGATGACCTTCCCTCACATTTTTCTCATGAATTGTCCCAGCTGCTTTGATCAAGCTGGTAATATTCCTTCCCTGCTTCCAATGCCTATGGAGGAGTTTGGCCACCCTACACTGATGGCTGTTCATTTGGGGTTGCTAACTAAGTCCTCCAGCCTTCTGGGATTTGGAATCCCTTATTTCTTAGAGATGAACAGGACTCTTATCCCAACTAGGAAGGCTGCCCAGAGCCCGTGTGGACAGCACCATTTGAGTAGAAATTGTGCTGCAGCTTTCACTTCAAGGATTGCAGTTGATTTGACTTGTTCTGCCAAGAAAATCTGAATGAGTTGCAGGCTTGTGCTCTCTTCTTTGGGTAAAATTAAGAAGTAGGCATGTAGCCTGTGCAAATCCAGAGGCAGCAAGCCTTCCTGTTGTACCTTTTTCCTTCATTCTTGTCTCCACTAAGCATGCTCACTCCCCATCCAGGGCTGAACCCCTCACTGCTCTGCTTCCTTTGCCCTCTCTTCTCCCCATACTTCCTCACTCCCTTTTCTCAAAATCTGCTGCCACCATTTTATTCACAATGTGGTGAATGTAACTAATAACAACTCTAAAATGGTTCCCATTCGTGTGTATTTACACCTTTAAAGGATATAAGTCTTTTTTTTCCCTTGGGAGGCCAAGGTAAGAAGATCACCATGAGTTTGAGGCCAGCCTGAGAATACATAATGAATGACAGGTCAGCCTACCTTGAAAAACCAAATATATATATTCATTTATTTGCAAGCAGAGAGAGAGAAAGAATGGGCATGTGAGGGCCTCTAGCCACTGCAAAAGAACTCCAGATCCATGTGCCACTTTGTGCATCTGATTTTATGTGGCATTGGAGAATCAAGCCTGGGTTGTTAGGCTTTGCAGTCAAGCACATTAACCTCTGAGCCATCTCTCCAGCCCCAAAACCTAATTCTGATATTAGGATTTCAGTCAGCAGCCAGCAAGGACAGAGGAGGAAAAAGGGAGTGGCAAAAAGACCCAGGCAGTCTCAAAGGTAGTGGACAGCACTAGAGGGTCACAGTTCTCATTCAACCAGGACCCTCAGAAACAAAGCCCAGACACCAGCAGCCAAGCCTATCTGCTGTCTGCTCCATCCTCACTGCTTTTTCCAGACCTTAACAGGATGGTGATGGTGGAGCTTCCACTGATGGAGCTACTGCCCTCAAGTTTTTGGCTGGCATGTTGTTCCAAACTATATGATAGGAAGTTTGTGTCCCAGACACCTCTTTTTAGCACTAACCTAGCCGGTGCACATCGCCGCTCCATTCCACTCTGGAAGCAGGGAAGTGAGTGGTCCATGGGAACAAGCCTCATGAATGGAATATAGGAGCATAAGCCTCAAGGGGCAGATAAAAATTACTACTGAGCACCCACAAGTCCATGTGGATGAGGCCTCTGAGTATGAGTTCTCTGGTGCTCAAGGAAACTGAAAATCAAAGGGCTAACAACTCTGAAGTTCAACTAAAGATGATTACAACACTGGCATTTGGGCCAGGCCACTCCTGCAGGAACAGCTACTGCTCAGTGCTGGGTTACAGCTCACCCCCTTCCTGCTTGTGAGTGAGATGAAGGGGTCTGTCCACCCCACTGTTCTCCCTTGGTGTGTTCGCCAATGCTCTGCCAAGAAGTCATGTCATCTACCATGAAGGCTTCATGTGCTCTGCCTTCTCTTGCTTCCTCCCCCCTGGCCCTCTGTGCAGGTACCTTGTTCCTGGGCACAGCCAAGAGGTGATGGGATCAGTAATGCCACATTTTAGTTAACCTGGCAAGGCCAACTCAACATCTTGCTCAATACTTTCAAGCTGTGGCTAATGAGATTCCAAAAGCCGAGTCACTACAAGTAAGGACTCCTCCCTCTCCTTCATTCCCTCCCTGAGCCAGCCAGGGATCTTCTTCACATCTGAACAGCCCAGCCTGATATCCAAATCCATCAAAACACCACTCTGGATGATGTGTGTAGGTCACAGGACCCAACTGAGAAGTAGTCACCAAATTCCTTAAGGGAGAACCCAGCATTCGTAGCATGTTCACTGCTCCAGGAAAGACCCCAAGTGTAGGGCAAGCGGGGGACAGAAAGAAGGGTGACTGAATGAGCAGGTTTCACCTGTGCTCTTGGGAACATGAAAACGAGAGAAAAGGGGAAAGCAAGTTGTCATAGCTCACGTGCTACTGGGATGAACCTCCAAACCAGGTACTGTTATGGGAAGAAAGGATTTATTGAAGCTACAGATCCAGGGGAAGATCCATAATGGTAAAAGAGGCTGGCCCCCTTTCACGGGTCCAAGCAAAGAGAGGAAAACCATCACCAGCACCACAAACACTATAGCAAACAGGCAGGGGAGAAGAGAGAGATTTCCTTCCTCTTTATAGGGTGGGATCTTGCAGCCCTTCCCCAGATTTGTTGACTCCCTGAGTCTCTGGAATTTTCTTCCTGAACTGCCTTCCCAGGAAGGGATGTTTGTTTCTAGCTCCCCTGAGCCTCCTGACATCCAGCCCCCTACTGAGAGGGCCCCTTTCCTGTAAACAACCTCAGAGACCCACTCAAAATTACTAAACAGGTCAAGTTGACAACAAAACTTAATCATCACCCAAGTGAAAGCTGAAAATATGAGAATCTTTAAAGGAAGCAAAGAGAAGCTCTAGTTGGTCTTTAACCTAGCTACCCCATTCTGCACTTGGCTCCCCAATTCTCATTTCTAAAATGATTTTTATTTACTTATCTGTGTGCGTGTGTGTTTGTCTCCACCTTTCTGAAAGAGCTTTCTCCTGTTAGTACCTGGTGAACTCCTACTCATTCATTAAATTCCAACAAAAACACTACTCAGATGGAATCTTTCGCAATCTGCTCTCTACGCAGGTGTCACTGCTTTCCCTGGGCTGGCATACCTTATTGATTAAGTCCACTGAAGAACGTTTACTGAACTCCCACTCGGTAGCAGGCTTGTTTACACAGCTCTGTTCTTGCACTTGTAAAATCACATGGCAGTTATCTGACTATTTCACTTTCTCCTCAGACTAGGAGCTGTCTTGATGAAAAAATTCAAAGAACAGGAAACACCTTTTGCATTTCTTTGCCCCTGGTGTCTAGGGTCAGTTCAGACACATAGTAGAATTTTGGAAAGACTAAAGTGAAAAAACATGGGATAAGCAGCTGGGAAAGGAAAGTAGGGAGGAAGAAATTTAGAATGAGAACATAGAGAGAAATCCAGTGAGAAGAGAAGAACAAGGTAGAAACCAGAGAGCTAGAACCAAAGAAGAAAGGAGAACTAGACAGATGGACCTTGTCTCCTGTGGACACCCAAGAGCTCCTGCACATAGCCATGCCTAGGTAGATAGGTGGGTGGCTGGATGGGTGTGAGTGGGTGTCCACATACACACAATATGCAGGAGAGCAAGAAATAGCCCAGTGATGACTCATGAGTTAAATCCCAGCACTCAGAAGGCTGAGGTAAAATCACCATGAGCTACAGAGGGAGTTCCAGGTCAGCCTAGGATAGACTGAGACCCTGCCTTAAAAGGGGGGGGGGAATAGCAGGAACATTTGAAGCTTCGATATAAATACTCCTGCTCTTGAACTGGGCCACTTTTGTCTCTTCCTCCAGCTTCCTTTCCTGCCTCCAGATGGCTCTAAATCCCACTCTCGTCCTATGCTTCAAGCCATTCTCCATCACCTTGAAGGTAACTTCTCATTCTTAGATGAGCTCACACAACCAGAGCACCTTTGTAAGTCACTGCTCATGACTCAAGTTCTTCCATGGTAGAAGGAATTTTGATAGAAAGCAAGCATGAAAGGAAGTCAGAGTGATGATGTTAGACCCACTGCACTGGGGAGGAGGGGGACACATCAGTGACCCCTGCACTCCTGGGCCCAGGTTCTACGTCAGCTATGCCTACACACAGCCCTGGGTCCTGGGTCCTGTCATGTTCTGAGTCTGCTGTGCAGGGAACGGTGGAGACAGATGTGACATGGAGAGAGCCCTGTCCTGAAAATTCCAAGTTCCAGCCCCAAATCTCCTACCAAGCAGCCGTCATACTCTGGTCGACTCTGGTCAAATGACGTCCTATCCTCATAGGTCTCATTCCCCTGTAAGTTCAGGAGTCCTAAGGTTGAGGGGGGGGAATCTCTTAGGTCTTAGCTAATGTCTATTATTCTCTTGAAGATTTTCTAATGACAACAAGCAGGATGGGGTCCAAATAGCATGGACATCCTGGAATAATGTTCGGGTTAAAGGAGGGGGATTGGAAGAACACTATAGCATAAGGAAGTGAGATTGGTGGACAGATAACAAGTTTCACTAAATATAGATGTCTAAAAAGCAAAACAAAAACAGAAAACTGCTTCCAGGAGCTGGAAAAGGGCTCAGAGGCCAAGACATCGCTGCTCGACCATCATATCTGAGCTCAATCATCAAATCCCAGCACTCTGACAATGAGGTGGTAAGGACAAGCAGGAGAATTCCATGCTGAACACTTAAGGCCAGAGCAGCAAAAAGAACAGCAACAGAGTGAGATCAGAGAGAGAAGTCCTGCCTCAAATGAGGTAGAAAAGCAAGGACTGGCCAGAAAGTTGTCCTCTGACCTCCACGTGTGTGCTGTGCACATGCCTGCACTCACACACATACAAAAGAAGAAGAAAGGGCTGAAGAGATGGCTGAGCGGTTAAGGCATTTGCCTGCAATGCAGAAGTACATGAATG